>SKCR01001863.1:0-223155 GCA_019454045.1 Zanthoxylum bungeanum | reverse complement strand
TGCCATTTAGGTCTCTTTTCAACGTGAGCCATTGATGATGATGGTATTTGGATTTGGCCTCTGAGCATAAATTGACATTTTGTATCTAAGAAAATGTCAAGTAAATGAGAAAGGCTTCAAATGAAACAGCGGACTAATCAGAAATCAAAGGTGAAATTAACTGGTTAAGACATAGGTGCATTTACTTAGTTGACTATTTAATATTCGATTCCTTCGAGCCAATATGAGTTAAAAGTTCAATAACGTTGGATCATGGCAGTTCGACTAAGTCATGAATGAGCTTTATATTTATGAGTGAACGTTGGTATTTTATGAGTGATGTTTCTCATCCCATCCGAAGCTGGAAAAATAAAAGTTCAGAATCTTATCTGGTTGAGATGAATTTTTCGCTAAAAAATATACGCTTGTTGCCATCTTCAACTTTCCACTTTGCTTTCCCTTTTGAGTTGCGTTAGCCCCCACTGAATTTCTATCTATTATTTGCGCCAAACACTATTATCTTTCCCTAAGACAAGATTATGATATATATCCCGACTTTCGCTAACAAATCATCCCAACCCCGCTCGTAAGTGGCCTGACAATATGCATGTGATAGAAGATGATAATAAAAATATCATATGTCAGTTGAGATTAGTAATTGGGATTAAAATATAAATTTGAGACAATCCTCAACTATTGACCTACCTTTTAAGCTGAATAAGACATATGGGCTCATTTATGGTATAAAAGCAAAACACACTCATAAGTAGACCCGATCACGGTTCCGGTTCCGAACCGGTTGGAACCGGAACCGAATCGATTGGAACCGAAACCGTAATATTTCGGTTCGGTATCTCAAATGTGCTCTCAAAGTTAGGTAGTGCGAGAACTGGTGCACTGCATAACCTTCCCTTGAGAGTCTGAAATGCACTCTCTTGAGCTTCACCCCACTGAAATCCAACAGTCTTTTTGACTACCTCAGTCAATGGTGCGGCTATGCTACTGAAATCCTTCACAAAGCGCCTGTAGAAACTCGCTAATCCATGAAAACTTCTAACCTCAGATACTGTAGTAGGTGTTGGCCAATCTCTAATCGCTTTAACTTTCTCTTCATCCATCTCTATGCCATCTGCAGTCACTACAAAACCAAGAAAAACGACTCTATCCATGCAGAATGTGCATTTCTTATAATTAGCAAATAATGTTTTCTTTTCTTAAAATATCAAGCACACATTTCAAATGACCTACATGTTCATCTAAAGATTTACTGTATACTAATATATCATCAAAATAGACCACTACAAACTTCCCTATACATGCACGCAACACATGGTTCATAAGTCTCATAAAAGTACTAGGGGCGTTTGTTAAACCAAAAGGCATTACTAACCACTCATATAACCCATACTTAGTTTTAAAAGCGGTCTTCCACTCGTCACCTTCTCTCATACGAATCTGGTGATATCCACTCTTAAGGTCAATTTTACTAAAATCTTAGATCCATGTAGTTCATCTAACATATCATCTAGCCTAGGAATGGGATGTCGATACTTTACCGTGATATTATTGATGGCACGACAATCCACGCACATACGCCACGTCCCATCCTTCTTAGGCACTAATAACACTGGTACTGCGCACGGGCTCATACTCTCTCGTACGTAACCCTTCTCCATCAGCTCCTCAACTTGCCTTTGAAGTTCCTTGGTCTCCTCAGGATTACTCCTATATGCGGGTCTATTAGGAATGACAGATCCAGGCACGAAATCAATCTGATGTTCTATCCCTCGAATGGGTGGAAGCCCATTAGGAATGTCCTCTGTGAGTACGTCTTCAAATTCCTGCAAAAGAGAAGATATAGAAACAGGAAGGAATTGTTAGTGTTAGTAAGTAAAGAAAAGTAAGGTGTGTCTTTATACACTAGCAGCAACATGAGTTTGCTAGCTTTGTAGGCTCTCCTCACTTCTCCCTCACCAAGATAAAAACTCTTTTTCACTCTCCCTTTCTTCTCACTCTCTCTCCTCTGGCCCCCTTTCCCTTGGGTTTACTCTCAGTTCTAATCCCAGTGGTTTTCCCCCACTCTCGTGTTTAGATCTCATTTTCTCACTATTATCACTCTTACCCCCAAAGATGCGGATTCTCTCTCTCTCTCTCTCTCTTTTCCCTTTCCAACTGTAATTTGACTTGATCATCATGGACCTGTTTTGGTGTCAAAGGGTATAATGTAATGGGCTTGCCCTTATGCTGGAAAGATATTTGTTTCGAAACCCATCATGTATCACCTTCCTATCGAACTGCCACGGCCTCCCCAAAAGTATGTGACCTGCCTGCATTGGTACCACATCACACAACACACCTCATCCGTGTAAGGTCCAATGGTAAAAGTCAACAATACCTGCTTGGTCACCCTGATCTCACCACACTCATTAAGCCATTGTAGCCTATATGGCTTAGGATGTGCCAAACATGACAATCCCAATCTTGCCACCAATGCTGTGCTAGCCACGTTGGTGCAACTACCCCCATCTACGATCATACTACATGACTTCCCATTCACGCTACACCTAGTATGAAAAATATTCTCTCTCTCTGCTGCTCGGTCTCCTCCTCAACTATCTGTGCTGTCAATGCTCTCCTAGACACAAGCGACAGTTATCTAGTGGGTATGCTGCTCCCTCATCATCATTAGCATCCTCTAATGCAGGCATCTCATCTTCCACCTCCTCATCTGTGGAATCGATATTACCATCATCCTTCACTATTAGTGTTCGCTTGTTGGGGCACTGTGATGCATAATGTCCCAAACCTAAGCACTTAAAACACTTTACCTCCTCCTTGATTTTGGAATTACCACTTCAGACTTAACCTTAACTCTACCTGCCTCCATTTCCTTTCCCTTACCTTATCAGCCCTGGGCTTATTGAAACCCTCATCTCTCCTGTCATTACTAGGCCACTTCCCCCTCCAAGCAGAAGTTCCCTGTGTAGTGTATCTAGATGCAGATTTCTTCCTCAACTGTCTTTCTACCTTGATCGCCATATGTAGCATATCCTCCAACTCCACATAATGATGCAACTCAACTACACTTGCAATCTCCTTATTTAACCCTCCTAAAAACCGAGCCATCGTGGCTTCTCTATCCTCCACCACATTCGCCTAATCATTGCTACCCTCCATCTCTGTATGATAGTCCTCAACACTCTTCGAACCCTGATACAAATGTTGTAGCTTCTGATATAATTCTCTGTAATAGTGGCTTGGAATGAACCTCTTACGCATGAGAGCCTTTAACTCCTCCCAAGTCTCAACTGGCCTCTCATGGTTCCTCCTCCTATTAGTTACCAACTGATCCCACCAAATCACCGCATAGTCTGTAAACTCAATTGCAGCCAACTTCACCTTCTTCTCATCGGAATACCTATGACAATTAAAGATCAGCTCAATCTTCCTTTCCCAGTCCAAATACGCCTCTGGATCATTTCTGCCGTGGAAAGATGGAATTTTCATCTTGATACTGCCTAAATCACCATCAATATCATCTCTCCTACCATGATCTCTCCTGTCAGGCTCCCTCCGATAGTCATAATTATGCTCATCATATGCATCTCTCCATATCTATCTCCAAATCTGTCACCAAACCTATCACCAAATCGTCTATTTTCTCCCCCATAGGCCCTTCTATCTCCTCTCTGAAAACCTCTCTGCTCATCAAACCTCTTATCCCGCCTGTCATATCTCCTCTCATACCGCCTATCCCGCGGCCTATTCCTAACCTCCTCATCTTCGAACTCATCCAACTCCTCCATATCATCCAGATTATTCTCTGCCTCAAACTCATGTATAGGTACCCTAGGTGGTTGTTGCTCTGCCTGTTCCTGCCTAGATTGTTGTGGCCCCTCAACCTCCTTCTGAACACTAGAGAATTGGAGACTAGTAACCTCCCTCGACAACCTCTCAATTGCCGCATTCATAGTTCCAAACATCTCCCGGAACTCAGCCATACTCTTTTCCATGGTATTAATCCTCTCATCAACGTTCATATCTTTCTCTGCCATCTTACTTAACAAACAGATTAGTAATAACAAGAAATAAATAAAATTAAACAAGGAAAAACCTCACGAACTCTCGTGTTTCACTCTCTCTCAAGCACTCCCTTCGAAAAATTACCTCCGTTCAATGTCGAACGCTAACCACCAATGGATTGCACAATCCGTGTGTAGTCCAAAAGTCAGCAAAATCCACAAGGAATCAAAGAAATAAGGGTATCAAGAAAAGAATAAGACGTGACTTGAGAAGCAACGACGATACTCGATCAAGGAAACCTAAAACTAGAGTTAAAAAAAAGAATATAAAATAGCTCTAATCAATTTTTATTTTTTATTTTATTTTTGACAACACGCGAATTCGAGTTGAATAATCAATGCAATCGTAGACACAGACACACTTATGAAGAACACACAAAACTCAGGCTGAAATAATCAATATATATATATATTTCTTCATGCTGAACCAGACAAAAATTTTCAAAAGGAGTTTTGGTTTTTTTTGTAGTGACAGGCGTGGGGCTGTTTTTTTTTTTTTTTTTTTTTTTTTTGCGTCACAATGCCCATTTTTTTTTGTGTCAGACCTGTAACAATTTAAAACTTCAAAGCAACAATCTCTAAGCCCAATGTCAGGCGTAGAATTGACTTTGAAATTCCTCCTTTTTTTTTTAACAGCCTATATAATCACATGCAAAAGTCCGAAAACAAAAGGTAATGAAGAAAAATTCGCAGTCTGCAAATAAAATTCAATTTTTTTTTTTTTTCTCAACGACACAGTAACAAAAAGACAGATTGAGAGACTAAAAGAAAAAAAAATAGAAGAAACAGAAAGAGAAAAAAGTCAGACCTGAAATTGGCTCTGATACCAATTGATACGAAACAGGATACGAAAAGACGAAATCCGATCCAAGATCCCGTAGACCCCCCAAAGAACCTGTCCTTGAAAACCCTTGGAGATAGCCTCAGATGAATTTTGCCAGCAAATCGGACGCCACAAAGGATGCCAACCCTTTGATAAGTCTTTGTTCAATCACTGAACGATGATAAATTTTCTCAATCTCAAGAAAAGTTACTATTCACGCACAAAAAATAGGGTCCTTCATTAAGAGTTGTTTTTGAGTTTAAATAGTAACATACTCAAACCCTAAGAGAGCTAAAAAGACTAATATAGCCCTAAACTACCCATTATCAACTAAAAGCCCATAAATCCTAATTTCTAGCCCACTTTAACCCATAACTAAATAAAATAAACTAACCCAAATAATAAATAAAAACGGTAATCCCCGTTGGTTCCATACATGCAAATAATTAATAAAATGCCTAAATAACTGAAAACGATTCATGCATGCTGCTCCCCGATGACTTGGGTCAAGTGTATAACTCTTGAACCCTCTTCCTTGAAGCCCAATAGATCTCGAACATGCTTGTTCAATTCAGCTACATGGCGTTGGGCCAGGCCTGCCATAGCGTCCTTGATCTCCTAGCTCTGTGTCTTGTAATTGGTCCAACCGGTACATGGATTGGATCGGTTGTGGTCTGGACCGAATCAGGTGCAGCTAGGATCACATCATTATGGTTTCCCCATAACCGAACCGAAATCGAACCTCTGGAATCAAACAGTTTCAGTGGTTCAAACCGGAACGGTTGGAATCGTTTGAATTATTTTTTTTTTTAAAAAAAATTTTTAAAATTTGGAAAAAAACGAACACTAGAATATACGGGAACCGAATCAAACCATTCTGTTCGGTTTCAATTCCAGTTCGGAACCGAAACGAACCGGTGGCCACCCCTACTCATAAGGGAATGCACTTGTTAGAAATTCTTCAAATCTTCAAATATACTTGTTTGGATGGAGGAGAGACATGTCCTTTGGATGGTACCCCATGGGGACATGTCCTCCAATTGTGTGTATAATGATCCTATGCTCCAAGGGGTGCAAAGGAGGGGTATAACCCTTTGGAGGGTTGCACCCCAACCCTAAGGGTACCTTTGAGGCATCATTCCATGGCTATAAAAGGAAGCCTTATGTTCATTTTAAGACACACAGAAAAGAAATCCGAATTTCATCCAAAAGAATAGAGTCTCATATTGTTTCTTGAGTCCGAGAGAGTATTCCACCATATTCCTAGTTCAAGATCTTGTTAAGGTGTGCCCCTTGAACAAGAGGAATCCGGGATATCCTGTGAGAACATTGGCCACAAATCCGTAGAGCACTGAAATGAGGCTGATAAGTTCTTAAGGACAGAGAATCATCTCGATCAGGACTACTGTTATTCATCTTTATATCAAGGTTTTTCTTATTCTCAAGTCAAAAAGAGTTATTAGGGTTTATGCATATTAGATCTATTTTCTGGTTTGACCTATTTGTTTGTAAGTTATTTACTGTTTAATGACACCATTGGACAACAATCTTAAGAACTTATCGCATCTAGTGTTGTTAGATAGTAATTCGCATGCTAGGTTAGAAAATTTTCTGGAAAAAATACGAACTGTGCATGAAAAACCCGTAGGGTGTTCGAACGCCCGACGAACGCGAAGGCTTAAATCTGAAATTTCGTATGAACGTTCAAACGCGTATTCAAACGCCACTCAAACGCAAGCCTTCTGCCTAGAAACGTTCGAACGTGTCCTAAACGCAACTCGAACGCAAACTCTCTGGAATCATTCCGTTCGAACTCATTTTCGAAAGCTATACGAACGTGAACTCTCTGGAAACACTTCGTTTGGACTCGTTATCAAACGCAACACGAACGTACACACACTGGACAGTCTCGTTCGAATGTAGATACGAGCGCGACACTAACAAAATAGTCCTGGAATTATTGTAAACTGCTAAATTATATTAATATTAACTTAGTAAATCATATACTGAAACACATTAATCTTGGTAGTATAGATTTAAGTTATTATTAGGTTGTTCAGTTATCACAAGCATACATATATTAATAAAGTTGAAATTGATTGAGTGTTGCATACTTGGGTGAGAATTTAAAGTGTAATCATACACAAGAAATTCCATCCAATCTTGATTAACACTTACACATATCTACACATATCGTATATTGTCTATGCTATTGAATAAGTGTAGTTTTAGGTTTGAAATGCTAAGAGATCCTATTGAAAAAATATTTAAAAAATATTCTATCAAAAATGCGATAAGAGCCTAAGTGGTCAGGGATTTAAGTGGTTACTCCGGACCCTCCTCGTCATCTGGGAATATTCGTTTATTCATTTTTCTAAAGAATCTTTAGCTAAAATTCAAGGACTTGTGTTTATTGGAACCATCATCCAATAGAACAACAAGTGGTTACCTAGTACATCACTTTGAACAAGGTCATTTGTTGATCGTTTTGTAATTTGTCTTTTGTAGACTTATTGACCCATATTGATTTTCCGGTTACATATGGCTAAAGGAAACATCATAGTACCGGTCTCTCATGGAGAAAAATCGAAAAAGTTTGGTGGGACAAACTTCAAACAGCGGCAGAACAAAATATTATTCTACCTGCCAATTTTACAGTTGGTTAAGTTCCTCAAAGATCCTCCGGATCCTGTGGAGGGTGAATCGGAAAAAGCTAAGGAACTGCGAGAAGAGACATGGTTGTCTGGCGACTTCCTATGCAAGATCTACCTTTTGGGTGGACTTGACAATACCATGTACAACGTGTACTAAGGCATGTCTTCTACGAAGAGTCTCTGCGAATCTTTCGAAAAGAAGTACAAAATCGAGGATGCTAGACAAAAGAAATTTATCGTGGGTAGGTTTATGGACTGCAATATGGTAGATTCAAGGATGGTGATGTCTCAGTTAGGTGAACTGCAGTTGATCATTCATGAAATACTGGATGAAGGTATGAAATTCTGTGAGACGTTTCAAGTTGCCATCATTATTGAAAAGTTGCCCCCATCATGGAAGGACTTCAGGAGCTATCTGAAACACAAAAAGAAGCAGATGAGCCTTAAAGACCTTGCAGTTTGATTGAGAATCGAAGAGGACAACAGGATGTCCGAAAAGACCAGCTACAAGACTATGAAGTCTAAGGCTAACATCGTTGAGGATGGAAAAAGTAGCAAGAAGAGAGAGAACAGTGGAGCTGATTCTTCCCAAGCAAACAAGAAGTTCAAAGGGAATTGCTACAACTGTGGAAAAAGCGGTCATATAACAAAGGACTGCAGAAATAAGAAATCTCAGGACAAGGGCGATGAGGCCTATGTCACTGAATATTAGTAGTTAACTGATGAGATTTCAGAAATCAACCTCTCAGCAGTGGTAACTGAAACCAACTTGGTTGGGAATCCGAGAGAATGAAGGGTAGACAATGAGACTACTCGTCATATCTGTGCTCATAGCAAGATGTTTTCATCGTGTCAGAAGGTTGATAGTGGTGATTATCTGATTATTGGAAATTTGTCTACCTCTAGAGTTTGTTAGACAAGGCACATTGGTTCTGAAAATGATATCCGGAACAGAGCTTACATATAAGAATGTTTGCATGTTCCAGATATTCGCAAGAACTCGGTCTCGGGTTTGTATTTGTTTCTGACAAGATCTCTTTAACATTCATGATGTTTGCATGATCTCTTTAATATCGTGTCAGAATGTTTGCATGATCTCTTTAACATTCATGATTTATTTTTGTTTAATTTATAATATTTTTTATCAATACATATGTTTAATATTTATTATTAAAATGAATTGATGAATTCTTTATGGATTTATAACCAAGTAACATACATTATTTTGGGACGAAAAATCTAAAAAAAATCACTCATAGAATTCTAATATTGTGGTAAAGTTGTATCTTAAATTATTTAATTAAATGTCTATTGAAAAAATAATAGATTTTAAGTTTCAAAAAATAGATTTTGTGATAAATAATAGAAGTGCCACATAACGCATCAAATGTAATAATTAGATGTGGGGCATTAAGTAAAATATTTCTTTAAATACATGTTGTCAATTGCAAATTCAGAATTTGTGATGCTATTGGTTGCTATTAATTCAATATTGCAGAATATTTCTTTAATACACAGACATCAAATAAATGAAAGAAGTGTTGTGATTCTCTGATCACTGAATAATGTTTTGTAAGTAAAAATAAATACTATCTACTACTACTTGAATGAAATTTACAAATATTACAAAATTTGTACAAATAAAAATCTCACACTCTGTTTACACTTTTTAAGTTATCTTACTTGGAGCTTACATGCTAAGTTCTTTTACTTGAAGCTTATTATTGTGGATGGTTTGAACTCTCAATTTATAGTCAAAGCATGACTCAAATTATTAACAAATAAATAGTTCACACCCAAACTCCACCTAATGGTGGTTTGGATGCTTGTAATGGTGGTTGGCAATACATGCCACCTTGCATGCAGTTGGAAACTACAATTCTCTCTCTCCAGCTACATCCAAAATAATTTTTGATCTGATAGCTATCCTGACTATGTCTCTACACAGCTTTGGCTTGTCCCGATTGACCACTTTTGTTGACATGTCGGTTGTGTCTCTGCACAACACACTTCACTGTGTCTCTGCACAATACTCTCTTGCTGTGTCTTTGCACAGAACAATTTCGATATCTTGTTTCTTCACCTATTTATTCCTAGCGACTTCTTGCCTTGTGGGAAACTCTCTGGCTCTTCATCAGTAAGCAAAATATATTAGGATCTTAGATATCTGGTTGATGGAATCTTCCTCGCTCATATTTTTTTATTTGAGGTCTACTGGTTTGAGGGTCTGTCATCATCCAAATCTGTGGATGATTATGTAGCCTCTTGTGAAGTAGGTTGCTGCTCCACTACTTAGCACTATCTTTTTTAGCTTCCGATGGAGCGGGATGTGTCTCCCCCTATTGAATATCCTCATCTGCCTCCTCTAGTTCTGCTTCTTGAATTTCATCATGCACCATATCTGTGGTCAATTGTGCTGGGGTTTGAATTTCCGTCGGCAATGAAATTGGAAGACATCATAAGCTTTTCAATATCTTCAATTATCCGATCTTCAAGAAACTCTACATCCCGATTTCAGATGATCATATTTTCCTTCGGATACCATAATATGTATCCAAATTCTTCATCTCCATAGCCTATGAATATACATGGAGTTGTCCTTGCATCGAGCTTCTGCCTGAACTCCTTGAATACATGTGCAACAACTAAACAATTGAATACTCTTAAGTGAAAGTAGGAGAGATTCTTGCCATACCACACTTTATCCGGAATCTCAAAATCCAATGGTACAGATGGTGATATGTTGATCAGGTAGCAGCGGTATGAACAGCTTCTCCCCAGAATGATTTTAGTAGTTTAGCCATACTGATCATCCTTCTGACTTTTCTCCATAATAGAGCAGTTCATTCTTTCAGCAACACTATTATGTTGTGAGGTACGTCGAATAATTATCTCATGTCAAATGCCATATCTCCTACAATAGGCATTGAACTCTCTGGAATTTTACTCGCCTCCATCGTCTGTGCGGAGACACTTCAACTTCTTCCATATTTCACGCTCTACCATGGTGTGGAACAACTTGAACTAATCCATAACCTGATCATTTTTCTTGATGAAATACACCCACACTTTCTGAGAACCATCATCAATGAAAGTCAGGAAATACTTATTACCACCTATTGAATCAACCTTCAAGGGACCACACACATCAAAGTGCCCTAGACTGAGCAACTGATATTCTTTTTGAAGAGAATTTAAACGAGACTCTGTGTTATTTACCAAATAAATAACGGTTGCAAAGACCTAATGCAACATCCTTGGTAAGCTCCTTCTTGGTCAGGATAACCCCATCTCTCACACATGTGACCGAGTCTCTGGTTTTACAGATTTTGAGAAGCCTTTTTTCAACTACATGTTAAACAATGGTCTTGGAAACCTATTTATAAGGTAAACAGAAGAGGGAAAGGCCTCCCGCCAAAATTGAAAAGATATTTTGGCTTAATCAAGAATGATTAATCACAATTCAACTATATGCCTATGCTTCCTTTCTACAGGTCCAATTTAATTATGTATACGGATATGAATGTCTAAAAAGAATACCATGGCACTAAGAAACTGTTCAAAATGTCTAAATTCACCACCCCAATCAAATTGTATCACCTTAATAGACCTATCAAAGTACTTTTCAACTTGCAGTTTGAAGGTTTTAAATATATTTAGGGCTTCAGACTTCAATTTTAAAGAAAGTATCCACGTATGTCTAGTGAAATCATCTTCCATGCTAAGATAATATTTTTGTATCCACTGGTTGAAGAAATATGACCAGGCCCACATAAATCAATATGGATAAGTTCAATAGGATGTTGAGTTTTAATGTATGTAACAGGAAAATGAAATCTGTGCATCTTGCCTATTTTACATGCATCATAGAAATCATACAACAGATTAGTATTTACAGAAGAATAGATATTACAGGATTTAATAATGTATTTAAGAATAGAAGCATTAGAATGACCTATCCTTCTATGCAAAATAGCAATTCTAAAGTTATCATTATTTTTGGAATCAACAATATTTAACATACAATATTATAAACAATTGAAAATATAGACAATGATGAATAAGACTTCTACTGGGTTACAGGACTTTGAAGAAATGAAGATCTTTGAGTCTTGTTGAGAATAACTAGCTTGTAAAGACCATTTTCAATCTTACCCTGCAGCAGAACTTTCCCTTGCCTTTTGTCCTTCACAAAACAGAATCCATGTGAAAACTCAACAATTACATTATTATCTTGAGTTAGTTTTGAGATACTGATAAGATTTTTAGTAATTAAATGTACAAGTAGCAACTAAAAAGGAAAAAGCATCCTCAACAAGAAAGGGAAATAACATATCTTATTTTGTGAATAAAATTCCTCTCCCTCATTAAGTATAATAAAATGTTGAGAACAAAAGGATTTAATAATGTCTCTTCCAATATTAAGACTAACTCTATTACCAAATATGAGCTTGCAGTTAGTTGAGAAAGGTTTTGCCATTTGCAAGTTCTCCATGTTGTTAGTTAGATGATGAGTGGCTCCAATATAAAGATACCAATTGCTATCCGGAGGAAAGTTGTTGACATTATCCATGTTAGCTAAGAACACAACATTGTTTTTGTTAGGAGGAGATCTGTAAGCACCAGAAGCAATGAATTCTTCAAGATTACAGTATACATTTGCAGTATGGCTTGTTTTGTTACAAATCTGACAAGTAGGTTATTAATTGCTACTGTAAGCACTTTGAAGCCTTTTCATATTGCCTCCAAAGTTGTTTGCAAACAGGTACTGACCAGCAATATGTGGATTTTTTCCTCTATCGTGGATTGTCATTGGATTCATCATTTGTTGTCATGTGTTTCCAATCCAGTTTCCACCAAAATTCTCGTGACTTCCTCCAGTGAAATAACCATAAAAATTATTTCTATTCATTCCAGAGTTACTATTCCAGTTACTAGCACTGCCTCTTGGAGCATTAAAACCAACAAAACTACCACATCTATCGTTTCTTCTAAAGCCACATCTATTTCGAACAAAGTTTGCTTCAAAATTTCCTCTGGCTATATTAAAAATAGTCAGTTGACTTTTCTCTAGTCTATCTTCATAATTCAACAACATAACATACACAACATCAAAATTCATCTCATCAACACTTGTTTTTCCGGTAATATAAGTAACATGTGCTATATAGTCAGTATCTAATCCATCAAGAATATGCATTATTAGATTTTTTTCAATTATCAGACTGACTGCTGCTGTAAGGTTGTCACTGATATTTTTCATCTTTAAGCAATAATTAGTAATGTTCAGGCCATTTTTTTAATTGAGGTAAGCAGTGATCTAAGATTCATAACTTTGGCTTGTGATTGAGTTCCAAATTGTTTAGCTAGAGATAGCCACACATCATATGAATTAGTGAAATTTAACACAAATCTAAGTATACCTTCACTCATTGAAGATAACAGCCATCCAAGAAGAATCTGATCATGTGACGTCTAGATCTGGTAATCTGGATTCTCAATAATTTGTTCTACTGCTTCATAAGATCCATATTGTCTTGTCATAAACCTAGGAGGTGATTTGCTGCTTCCATCAATGAATTTCTCAAGTCTGTTGCCTTAAATTGAAGCAAGTACTTGTGCCATTCAAATAATATAATTGGATCTATCAAGCTTGATAGGATTCCTAAAGGTGAATGACAGATTCGCAGGACTTTGATTGTTGATTGCTAGGTTATTAATGGAGTATGTTGTGTTTCTTGCAACATGAGGATTATTGAGAGAAGATGCAATATTAGCATTGTGATTAATATTCGTCATGAATACTGCTAGCTCTGATACCAAGTGAGAAAGTGTAATGAAGAAGAAACTATTGTTTGTTTCTTAAGAAAATTAACAGAGAAAGTTTGTGAACTGAAATTTTTATTTTTCTATAGAATTCTCAATATCTACTCATTGCCTTATACAATGTATATAATCATTTATATTAATTATAGATCTGTAACTAACTATACAAGCTCAACCAATCATATGACTAACTTTGGAAGTTGTATAACTATATCTGCTAACTAGGACTGATGGTTAGCTGATCTAGTACATGCTACACTTGCTTCTTACTGTATCTAACAACCATCTTACTGTATCTAACAACCATCTTACTGTAATGAGCTTCATTAACATGGCTAATTATGGATGATTGCATAATTAATGTGTTTTAGTGAGAGCTTCATGAGAAATTGTTGTCAAATTTGCCTTGTACATCAATTACAGTAAATGAATATATAAGATTATAAGGATATTCTTATTGTTTGGTAAAATATGTCATTTGGTTTTGCATTGTGAGTGCAAGTGTGATTTAGCCATTAAAATACCCCCAAAAAAGGAAAGCAAATGTTAAGAATTGACAACTTCAAGGGGTTGCCTCAATGGTAAAAGGCTTGGGCATGAGTCGTTTGCTCCATCTTAAGTGTAAGGTTCGAATCCACTTGATGCATTTCCTTGGGGCCATGCCCCCTAGTGTAAAAAACTAGACCCCCTAGTGTAAAAAACTAGAGACTTACCTTGATCTATGTTGAGAAACTTCTGAGGGCACGGAGCACAGATCCCGGGGATTAGTCGAGGTACACGTAAGCTGGCCCGGACACCCCGGTTATCAAAAAAATGTTAAGAATTGGTCATATGTGAATCTGCAACTGGGTATGTTTGTGCTTGATACTATGCTACAAGTTAGTGTTAATTCAATACTTATGGACAAAGTTCTTGTAGCATTGCTGATTTGGATTAAAACTGGAATTGGTACCATTCTAGTTCAATTTATGGTGACTGGTTTGCTGATAAAAATGGCCAGTGTATTTGGCATGAGCCTACAATGAACCCGATTAACTAAATAACCCAATCTAGGAATCTACTTCCCCCTTCCACCTTATTTTGTGAAGTTCAACCAAATAATAAGATTTTTTTTGAAAGAAATTAAAATGAAAAAGTGATTCATGTTGACTTTTTTCCCAAAAAAAAAATCACTTTGTGTTCTCTTTAGAAAAGGAAAAAGAAAATGAAAGAAGGGTATTTTGTTTACTGTGATTTTGGTGCAATTTCGATTGTGTCCGGATGTATGTAATGAAGTATAGTTTCAGCTAATTAAGTCTAGTTTTATGAGAAGCAAATGCGATACAGTAAATTGTAATTTGGTGCAAATGAAGAAGAATAGACCAATTATATACATGTATAGTAACTAGTCTGCTATGCGGAAGGTTTGTTTTCCTCTTACATGTCAAATTATAGTAACAACATCATTCTCTTTGTCGCAGGCAAACCCAGAAGCTGCATAATTTTGGTTCAAGGAACTTTAGCATGTTGGTAAATTTATGACCATCTTTGATGGCTCAGTAAACACTGGTGACTTGTGACATAAGAGTTCCCAACTACACGTAAGAGGATGAGTAATTGTTCAACTATTTCCGTTTTGCATACAAACATTTATGCACTGTAAAGCCGGATGAGCAGGTTGATTGTTCATGTGATGCTTTTATAGTTTACATTAGACATAGTAGACGAATTGCAAGCATTGTGGTCGATGCAGGATTTTTTATATGGGTGGCTAAAATTTATTTTGCCATGTAATATTGGTATCATAAATATTTTATTTTTATTTTTATTTTTTATAAATCTAAAAAATATTGTGATTCTCTGATCACTCTAAAGTGTTTTTGAAGGAAAAATTGAATCTCAATTATTTACAAGAATAAAATTACGAAGTATTTAAAATTACAAAAAACCTTCACTCTCTATACTCTCCAAACTCTCTTACCATAAAGCTTGCAATTTTGTGGTGCATTGAGCTTACAACCAAGCTCCCTATATATAGAAAAATATATGCTCAAATTTGTCAACAGAGCAATAGTAATCCACCTAAAGTTAACTTGTAATCTTCCATCATTTTCAAAGTTGCACATAAAGTTCCTTGGATGTTTTCTCAATTTTTCAAACACCACCTAAAGTGGTTTGGCTTGGTGCAGAAATGGTAGAAGGTGGCAGCTAGATACATTACAATTCTCCCCCTTCAGCTGCATCCGAAACAATCTTCATCTGACAGTTATCCTAGCTATGTCTCTGCACAGCTCTAACTTGTCCCGATTGTCTACCTTTATTGACATGTCCGCCTTGTCTCTGCACAACACTTCACTGTGTCTCTGCACAGTACTCTTATGTTGTGTCTCTGTAAAGAATTTTTATGCCATGTCTCTGTATAATACACTTCACTTTGTCTTTGCACAGTACTATTATACTGTGTCTTTGTATAGTTTCGCTTCACTATGTCTCTGTATAGTTCTGCTGCCATGTTTTCTTCACCTATTTGATCCTCGGTGTCTTTTTACCTTGTGGAAACTCTCTGGCTCCCTCTCATCAATAAGCAGAATATATTCGGCTCCCAGATATCTGGTTGATGGAATCATGCCTCGCTCAGATCTTCTTGTCTGAGGACCACTGGTTTCATGAAGTATATAATTATCCAAATCTGTGAATGATCTTGTAGCTGTACTAAAGCTGGTTGCAGCTCCCACTACTCAACACTCTCTTTTGTAACTTATGATGGAACAAGTTGTGTCTCCTCCTGCTCGACATCCTCATTTTCCTCCTCTACTTCTGCTTCTAGAATTTCATCGTGCACCCTATCTGTAGCCAATTGTGCTGGTGGTGGGTCTGGATTTCTGTCGACACTGGAATTGGAAGACATATTGGGCTTTTCAATGTCTTCAATTTTCCGGTCTTCAAGAAACTCTACATCATGGCTTATGGTGACTATCTTTTCATTCGGATCTCATAGTATGTATCCAAATTCTTCATCTTCATCGCCTAGGAATATACATGAAGTTGTCCTTGCATCGAGCTTCTGAATGAGCTCATTGGATACATGTGCAACGTCTAAACAACCAAATACTCTAAGGTGATAGTATGAGGAATTCTTACCAGATCACACTTTCTCCGGAATTTCAGAATTCAACGATACAAATGGTGATATATTGATTAGGTAGTAGATGGTATGAACAACTTATCCCCAGAATGGCTTTGGCAGCTTAGCCATCCTGTTAATGCTTCTAACTTTCTCTATAATGGTGCGATTCATTCTTACAGCTACACCATTATCCTGTTGGGTGTGTGGAATAGTTCTCTCATGTCGAATGTTGTGTCTCCTGCAGTATGCATCAAATTATCTGGAACTGTACTCGCCTCCATCGTCTGTGCAGAGGCATTTCAGCTTCTTATTTGTTTCACGTTCTACCATGACGTGGAATTGCTTGAACTGATCTAAGACTTGATCTTTTGTCTTCAGGAAATACATCCAAATTTTTCGAGAAGCATCATCAATGAAAATCAGAAAATACTTGTTACCGCCAGTGAATCAACCTCCAATGGACCACAAATAACACAGTGCACCAGACCGAAGAATTATGATATTCTTATAGAAGTGAATTTAAATGAGACTCTGTGTTGCTTAACAAACAAGTAGTGGTTGCAAAGACCTAGTGCAACATCCTTGGTAAGATCCTTCTTAGTCAAGGTAGACAAGCCATTCTCACTCATGTGACAGAGTCTCTGGTTCCACATATTTTGAGAAGCATTTTTTCAGCTACATTGAGATTTTCTGTACAAATCTTCACACGAGTCTTGTATAATGTGCCGCAAGCATGTCCTCGGGTGACAACCATGACATCTTTTGTCATTCTCCAATTGCCATTTCTGAAGTGACTGTCATATCCCTGTTTGTCAAGGGCTATCCCCAAGAGTATATTTAGCCGAAGTTCTGGAACATGCAGGGCATCCTTCAAGGTTAATATACACCCGACATTTGTCTGCAACTGAATATCACCCATTCTTACTATCCCAGAGAAATTGATATTTCTCATCTTCACTGAACTAAAGTCTTCTACTTTGTAGGTTGTGAAGAAATCTATGAGGAGTGACATGGTAGGATGCTGCAGTATCTACCACCCACTCAACATCTTAAGTTGCGTTGTGAAGGCATGTTTCTTCATACATTAAGCATATTGCTACATCTCTGTGGATAACAACTAGTGTCTCTCTTTCATTATTCTTCGGCTGGTGATTGCCTTGGCCCTACTCTCATTGTAATTTTCAGTAATTCTTCTTTAAGAAGCCTTCTATACCACAATGGTAGCACTTATAGGTAGACTTCTTTCCATCTGGGGATATACCTCTGGTTGTGCTTCTGCCTCCATCTCTTTCTCTTCTTCAATGTATTCCATGAGTCTCTGTGATGAAGGCTTCTGTCTGTTCTGAGCCAACATCTTTTCTCCTGGACTCTTCATTCGACAAGACATTTTTTACTATAGGCATGGTAAGTTTGCCTTCTGGAGTCGAATTACTGAGAGTAACTACCAATGTCTCCCAACTATTAGGAAGAGAACTAAGTAGTAGGTGGGCTTGTACTTCATCTCCCAGCTGCCTGTCTACTGTAGACAGTTGATTCACTAGACTCTAGAACTCATTGGTATGTTCCGCAACAGAAGTTTCACTCCGTAGCTTCAAATTCACCATTTGCATCATTAACAGGGCTTTATTCCGAACTGTCTTGGCCTGGAACATGTCTTCCGTTTTTATCCATATTTCGTAGCATCTGTATCCTGTGCTACGTGATAGAAGACACTATGACCGATCCACTGGCTAATCTGGTCTCACTCCCTTCACCTCGATCACATCGAACAGATCTTTACAGTGCAAATAATCTATCATCTGAGGCCTTCATAGGGAGTAATTGGTTGCTGTCGGCTTGATCATCGCATCAGAAGAGGAATCTTCCATTTCCATTTTAAGTTTACAGTTTAAAATGAAAATAGGATATAATAGGGGCTGATTTTCACAAATCAGAGGTCACCGTTGCGTCCGAAACGGTCAAAAAATATCGGATTGGACACTTCGTTGGTCCAAATTCGACTCAGGGACCAATTTGTAAAATTTCTAAAAATTTCTGGGGCTAAAATATAAATTTCAAATATTTCAGGGGGCTCTGTGAAATTTACCAGGGTTGCTGACGTGGCTAACACGTGGCAGCTACGTGTCAAAATGGGACAGGCTGCTGACATGGCCGCTGACTCGGTGTTGATTGTGCGATGACCTGTCGCTGACTGTGCGCTAATGTGGGTGCTGACCTGTGATGACATGGCGCTAACTGGGCGGACACATCAGCGTCTTCAATCTCCAGCCTCGCGTGACGCACGTGTGGCTCGTGGAAAGTCTCCTCCAGGCACGTGTCGGCTCCCTTGACCTCCGTTTGTTCGCCGGAAAATACCACCATGCTCGTCTCGATGTGAACTAGCTAATGATATGTTCAAAATTGATTTTTGACAATTTTCCTGAAATCTGAACTTTCCGAACAGAGTTTCGTTCTTCGGTTTTACGATCCCAATGTATAACCAAAGCTACTGACACCACTTGTTGTGATTATCTGATCACTCTAGAGTGTTTTTGAAAGAAAAATCGAATCTTTATTACATACAAGAATAGAATTACAAAGTGTTTAAACTTTACAAAAAATCTTCACTCTCTACATTCTCCAAGCTCTCTTTCCATGAAGCTTGCAATTTTGGGGTGCATTGAGCTTACAACTAAGCTTCCTATTTATAGGAAAATATATGCTCAAATTTGTCAACAAAGCAATAGTAATCCACCTAAAGTTAACTTGTAATCTTCCACCATTTTCAAAATTGCACCAAAAATTCCTTAGATGTTTTCTCCATTTTTCAATCACCACCTAAAGTGATTTGGCTTAGTGCAGAAAGCCAGAAATGGTAGAGAGTGGCAGCTGAATACATTACAAAAATATATGATTGGTACTGGATTTGGGCATGGACCGCCGATGCTTGCAAGTGATCAAAGAACATCTGTTTTAAAGGAATCAAAACCAAAAGCTATCTGGATACCTCCAAACTTATATTGATATGAGCCTTCAAGGGACATTAAAAGGAAATAAACAATCAAAAGTTCTTTTGGGACATAATAGATGACTTTAATTACCTAAACACTACACATCTTCTAAGTTGTTAGAAAGCTTGGTTCTAAATTTTAATGAGGATAAACCCATAACTGTAAATCATCCTATTGGCACAACAAACAAGAGAGAGAATACATAAGCTGGCCGGAAAAAAACAAAAGTAGCAGTAAAGGACATATTAAGAACAGGAATATATATCTCATTTATTTATAGAATCAGAGCCTCACATTAATGAGCGATGTAAATTAATCTCACCCCATGACCTTGCCCACTTGACAAGCCCCATCAACTCAGCAACCTCCACGTAGCATCACACCGTTAACTGCTTATCTGCCACCCAAGTTTCCATGACCAAAAAGATCATCAACAGAACAGAAATATTGTTACTCCTACTGAACTCGACAGGCTTAACTAGCATTAGCAAGTGCTTTTGAACTTTGAAGTTTTATCAAAACTCTTGAAAAATGGAGACTGGTATCACGTGCTATGCTCGTGGGATTGTTACTCCTAGTGTTTCTTCTCAGTGTTACACTGCCCTAGTGTCACCAACATCCATTTCTTCATCTTTAAGCTCAAGGGTATGAATTTGATTAATAAAATATTGCTGTAAGTTTCTTGCATGGAAAGCTAAATCATCATGTTAAGCTTTCTGTTATGATAATGTTGACAGGACTTAGAAAGTTAATTTGCACGTCCATGAAGTGTTGAATGTTGTATTTTTTTAAAGGGCAATTTTAATTTTGCGAGTAAAATGATACTTGACAGAACCTGAAAGCTAGCTCACTATTTGGGGAACCACTAAGGGTGATGCCAAGATCAGGAATAAAGGTTTTGAAGGCAAAGAATTCTTCTCTTGTGACCAAATGTGAGCTTGGTGATAGCCTGGTGAGTAGATTTATATCATCTCATAACTACACTGTTTAAAATTGGATGAAAATTGATTTAAATGGCTTTTGTCTCGTGATTGCAGGAGCGGTCTTACTAAGGCAACCCCAGATAAGGGATTGATTACGTTGATAATGTGTATGGGAGAAGCATTGCGGACTATTGCTTTTAAGGTCAGGACAGCTTCCTGTGGAGGAACAGCTTGTATCAATTCATTTGGAGATGAGCAACTTGCTGTTGATATGCTCGCTGACAAGCTTCTATTTGAGGTTAGACTTACTTAATGGCACTGATTTTCGATCCTTTTTGTGTTTTAATGCTATGTGAGTCTGCTTAATCTGTGTAAATTTGACAAAGACTGGTTTATGAAAATCTAATCCAAGAAAAGGGGAATCTATTAATGCAACTGAGTTCTGATGTATAGGCCTTGACTTATTCGCATTTCTGCAAATATGCTTGCTCTGAAGAAGTACCTGAGCTCCAAGACATGGGAGGCCCAGCTGAAGGTGTCCACTCTGCATATCTTATAACTTTTTTAATAATTCAAAGATGCTTATGAGATCATGGCAATTTGAGCAGGTGGATTCAGTGTTGCTTTTGATCCGCTTGATGGATCTAGCATTGTTGACACAAACTTTACAGTAGGAACCATATTTGGGGTGTGGCCTGGTGACAAATTAACTGGAGTGACAGGAAGAGATCAAGTTGCTGCAGCCATGGGAATTTACGGTCCAAGAACCACATATGTTATTGCACTAAAGGATTTTCCCGGAACACACGAATTTATTCTTCTCGATGAAGGTTTGTCTACATAAATATCATCTACTTTCAACCTAGTAAACGGACAGAGCCGGTGGTAATGTAAAAATTATCCTATTGTGCATTGGTTTGGTCAGGAAAATGGCAACATGTAAAAGAGACTACTGAGATAGGTGAAGGAAAAATGTTCTCCCCTGGAAATTTGAGAGCCACTTCTGACAATCCTGATTATGAAAAGGTATATGTAACTTTTAATTACTGAATAATTTCCTAAGGTTTACTCGTTTCCTTTGTTACCTACAGTTGATCAATTACTATGTAAAAGAGAAGTACACATTGAGATACACTGGAGGAATGGTGCCAGACGTCAATCAGGTATTAATAATAATGGCAGTTGGCAGTTAGTGTCAGTGAATTTTAGTGACAGTCACCTAAAAGTAGCAGAACTTCTGGTATGCAGATTATTGTTAAAGAGAAAGGTGTGTTCACTAATGTGATATCCCCATCTTCAAAAGCCAAGTTGAGGCTGTTATTTGAGGTAGCTCCTTTGGGACTCTTGATTGAGAATGCTGGAGGTTACAGTAGTGATGGAAAAATGTCGGTGCTAGACAAAGTAATCAATAATCTTGATGAAAGAACTCAAGTTGCTTATGGATCTAAGAATGAAATTATCCGCTTTGAAGAAACTCTATACGGATCCTCAAGGCTCAAGGGCGGGGTTCCAGTTGGGGCTGCTGCTTAAGTTGTAATGCTGTCGTTCTTCCATGTGTTTCTTTTTCTTAATATGCAAACAACTTTAAATTAAAGTGCAAGGTTGAATTTATGTCATTGGATGAATAGTAAAGCATAAATTTTGTCTGATATTGAGACTTATGCCACATTCTAGTTCTAGTTCTAGTACTTGAGAAGAAAATTCTTTGCTAACCTTGAATCCAATTGTTGTTTGCGAGCTGAAGGTCATCGTTGACAAAATGTAGCAGATTATGAGGAGGATTTGACAAAAATTCAATGAACAATTCGGGCATGACAAAATGAGGATTAGCTGCTTGTATAATTTGAATAAAAATGTTCTTTTGAGTCCCTTCTCTCGGCAAAAAGTGAAGCATAAACGCGCCAGATAGGGGTCGAACCTATGACCTTCTGCTTAGGAAACAGACGCTCTATCCACTGAGCTACAGGCGCTTTGTTGATTTCTTGAAATAAAACATATTATTTGTAGTCAAAATTGTCGGCTCAAAAATTCATAATCAAAAAATTTAACATCTTCATGGATATTGAAACTACTCTTTTGAAAAAATATAAAAAAAAGTATGTTGTGGTATTTTCAGCCACTATGATTTTTAAGCAGTACGGCAGGGATAAAAGGGTAATTTTCTTGATCAAGACCATTAATGCAGACCCGACTATTAGATGTTGCATGAGTCAACGGTAAGGGGCCGAGCACTTGATGATCGGTGACCGATCACTACATACAGCTCGGATGACCGGGCATTATCTGATCGACACAACATCCTCAGTTTAGAGGACCATTGTGACCGACCTCATAAAAACCGAGCAGATGGCGAGATATGTTCCATAAGATAAGTCATCCTATTTTTACGGGATTAGATGATAAATCACCCTACTTTCATGGGATAAACTGATAAGTCAGTGTTCTAATAGGATAAAAATAAAAGTGAAGGTAGTTTCGACTAAGAGGTCTTGTGAGAAAGTGAAACTGTCTCTTTGCTAGTATAAGTAGGAGGGGAGAGCATACTTGATGAGGGAGATTATTATTAGACCTGTAAACAAGAAACAACATATTTCAGTAATAGAATATCACCAGTTTCGTGCTCGTGGATGTATGTTGAATCTGATCCGCCGAACCACATTAAAATCTCTTTGTTAATTGGTGTGTTTATCTATCTTCTGACAAATTTGCTTTTGATTTCCCATAACAAAAATAAATTCACAGTTGCAGGAGGATTGTCTCGGAAGCAAAGAGCTCTTATTGCCCCTGAGACTAAAATCAGCCGTCAACAGTTGGCGCCGTCTGTGGGGAGTCCAACAAAAAGCAGCTCGCGTGGTAAGACGATGACAGAACGTGGAAATCACCGGTCGTCAGGGAGTTCAACAACAGAATGGATGGAGAAGATTGAGGAAAATATGAGGAAAGATAGGAAGGAAAATCAAATCCTTTTGAAATCCATAATGGACAGACTGGAGAGGATAGAAGAGACGAATAATGAGAGACTTGATGCCGGAACCAGTCGGAGGAGAGGCGAAATAGCGGAAGGAAAAAGGGTTGCAGATATGAGTGAAGACGATGAACCTAGGAGGAAGGGTCCCTACGGGATGAGGTCCGTAGTGGTAGAAAAAGATTTACAAACGGATGATATGTGGGAAGAAGAAGAGAGGGGACAGTCGCCAGATTCTTCCTATGATAGCCCCTGTGACACCAGAAGGGGAGATAGGAAGCATGGTGAAACTGGACGGAAAATCTCAAGTCGGTTGACAGACCCGAAGAAGGTCGCGGGAGGCGGCATGGTAACAAAGATGGCAATATAAGATCTTGGTTAAGAAAAGAAATGGCCAAGTGGGGAGTGAACTTCAAAACTGATACGGGAGATGCTCGGGACGGTGAGGTTGAATCTCTCTTTACAGAAGAAATAAGGTCGGTAAAGTTCCCAAGACGATTCAACATATCGTCCATGACGCCCTATAAAGGCCATACTGATCCAAAATCTCATATTGAGGGTTTTGTCCTATTGATGAAGGTCCAAGGAGTGGTAGAGGATGTCGTTTGCAAAGTATTCCACTTAACCTTGGGTGGGTATGCCATTCTGTGGTTCAGAAGTCTAGCCTCATGGAGCATCAGTAGCTTCGCGCAACTCAGGAAATCATTTTTTCGGCACTTCAAAGGGGCCTACGTCCCAAAGAAGACAATTGGGGAATTGAGGCTCATGAAGCAGTTGGACCATGAGCCCCTGAAAGCTTTCATTGAACGGTACAATAATATGGTGCTCGAGGTAAGGGGATATGAGTCGCTCGAGGCCTTCGAAAGTTTGAAGGGGGCCTTAAAGGTCGGAAAGCTGTGAACCCATCTGAAGATCCAATATACACCGGATTATGCCATCGCTCTGGAAATAGCCCGGAAGTTTGTTTCGTTAGAAAATGAGGAGAGAATCTTCTCGGAGGGGGAAAACTATCAGAGAAAGGACGACGAGGGTAGAAGCTCCTCACAAGTCAGATAGGGAGTTCAAAATCCACCCCCGAGGCGAAGGGAATTCAAAATCCACCCCCGAGGCGAAGAGAATTCAAACCGATACCTCGGAATGACCAGGAAAAGAGAATCTCGACCTAGGTGAACCATGTGGCCGGGGAAGAGGCATACATTCCTTTGAATAAACCGCTGGGGCAAATAGTCATGCAAATACAGGGAAATGGGCCTCTTGATAGAGCCTGACTTCAGAAGATTCCCGCCGGACAGGAGGAATAAAAAATCATATTGTATGCATAATAATTTGAAGGGACACACGAAGGACGGATGTAAAGACTTGCGGGGAGCAAATGGAAGACCTGGCGCGGAATGGGTACTTGAATAATTATATTGACCATGAAGTTATGGCGGCCAGGCAGAGAGCACATTGCCGACAGCTGAATATCATTGTAGGGGGGAAGACACTGGCCGGGGACTCTAACCGGTCAAGAAAAAACTATAGTCGGACTCGGTGGTCGGAGATGTTAGAAACAAAGCGGTCCACTGGAATACAAGGCGGTCGATCAGTGCTAGTAATGTTCACGGACGAGGATGCTCGAGGGGTGAGTTTCCCCCACGATGATGCATTAATAATCAAGGCAACAATCGGCGGTTCTGAGGTAGACAGAATCCTAGTGGATCCCGGGAGTGCAGTGGATATAATCTCCAAGGAGGCTTTGGACGGCCTTGGGGTGGAGTATGCGGCTCTAACCGATGATGAAACTCCTCTATACGGCTTCGGGGGCTCGATGGTCGTTCCATTAGGAAGGATACAATTGGTAATGATAATCAGAACCCGTCCCCGGACTCGGACGATTATGATGAAGTTCACGGTGGTGGATTGCATGAGCAGTTACTAGGTCATTGTTGGTCGGCCTTTCATGATGAAGACAAAGGCTACAATGTCTTGCTATTACTTGAAGTTAAATTTCCCCACCCGGGATGGGTTTGGAATCGTGTGCAGGAGTTAGAAGGTGGCTCGGAGCTGTTTTGCCACCCTCTCACGAGAAATCCTATGCATTGAAGTGGATACCCGGAAAAGGCAAGGGAATGAAGACAGGGAAGAGGCAAGTAAGAATCCGGGTCCTCGGCCAAAGAAAGTTGCCCGGCTAGGGGTAGTCGAAGAATTAGAGATGGTAGAACTTTTCGGACCTGGGAAGAATGTAAAAATAAGGGAAGACTTAGACGAGGCCCTTAAACAGGACCTGATGAAGTGTCTAAAGGAGTACCCAGACATCCTTGCATGGGGGCACGATGATATGCCCGAGATAGATCCGAAGTTTGTCAGTCACCGTTTGGCAGTAAACCCATCCCACAAATCGGTTAAGCAAAAAAGAAGAACCTTTAACCAGGAGTGGTGCAGGGCAATGGCTGCTGAGGTAGAAAAACTGTTGAAAGCAGGTTTTATCAGAGAAGTGAAATACCCGGAGTGGCTATCGAACGTGATATTAGTGAAGAAACCCAATGGAAAGTGGAGGATGTGCGTGGATTTCACCGACCTCAACAAAGCATGCCTGAAAGACAGTTTCCCACTACCAAAGTAGATCAGTTGGTGGATTAGACGGCCTGCCAGGGACTGCTAAGCTTTATGGATGCATTTTCGGGTTATAACCAAGTCAAGATGCATCATGAGGACGAGGAGAAGACGACTTTTGTTACCGATCAGAGGCTTTATTGCTATAAAGTAATGCCCTTCAGATTGAAAAATATCGGGGCAACCTTTCAGAGACTTGTGAACAAGATTTTTAGGCCACTCATCAGCACATCAATGCTGGTATATGTTGATGATATGATAACAATGTCTAAGGAGCCAGGTTGTCACGTGGCTGAACTGAAGAAAACCTTTGAATTGCTAAGGAATCATAACTTAAAGCTCAACCCAGAGAAGTGTGCTTTCAGAGTGGCATCGGGAAAGTTTTTGGGCTATATGGTAAGCTCCCGAGGCATAGAAGCAAATCCGCAGAAAATCCAAGTCGTTCTGGACTTAAAGTCTCTCAGGACGATAAAAGAAGTGTAAAGCCTGATCGGCAGGGTGGCCGCACTAAATCAATTTATTTCCCGAGCAACCGACAAGTGCCACCCTTTCTTCAAAGTCGTCAAGAGGGCTAAAAGGGAAGTCGACTGGACGCCAAAATGCGAGGAGGCCTTCCTGCAGTTAAAATAATACCTGACGCAGCCCCCACTTCTAGCAAAACCGTCCCCAAGTGAGACCTTATTCTTATATTTAGGTGTTTCGGAGCATGCGGTAAGTTCAGTATTAGTGCAAGAGGCCGATAAAGTTCAAAGGCCAGTGTATTATATTAGTAAAGCTTTATTAGATGCTGAGACCAGATACCCAGCACATGAGCTGGTCGCATTGTCATTAATCACCGCCGCCCGAAAGTTACGACCTTACTTATAGGCCCATCCTATTGGGGTTTATACCGATTATCCTTTGAGGTAGATTCTGTAGAAATTGGAGGTTTCGGGCAGGTTAATGAAATGGTCGGTAGAGTTGAGTGAACACGATATTTCTTACCTCCCAAGGGCAGCGGAAAAAAGGCAGGCTCTGGCGGACTTTGTTGCTAAATTCACAGAACCCCAGATTTTGATCCGTTGGGGAAAACAAATGGGAGATGTCGGTAGACGGATCTGTCAGCTCACAAGGTAATGGGACCGAAATCGTATTAAAAAATGATAAAGGTGAAGAAGTATTGTTCGCATTGAGATTCGACTTCGAGACCACAAACAATGAGGCGGCGTATGAGGCAATTTTAACCGGTTTAAGTTTATGCACAGTGATGGGACGTAGTTGTAAGAAGTGACTCCCAACTGGCCGTTCAGCAGCTGAAGGGGGAGTTCCAAGCCAGGGAGCCGAGTATGATAGCCTATTTGGCTGAGGTAAAAAGGTTGGTGGGAAAAATGGGGAACGTGCATTTTGAGCATGTCGGCCGGGAAAACAACTGTGAGGGAGACTCTTTAGCACGGCTCGCATATTCGATAAGGTCGGAAAATCCTACAATAGTCCCTCTAATCTGCCTCCGAGAAAAAAACGTGGGAGAGCTCGAGGTAGCGGTGTTGGATAAGGAAAGTGAATTTTCATGGATGCAACCAATCAGGAGATATTTGGAGACTGGGGAGACACCCGAAGACAAGAAGGAAGCTAAGAAGCTGAAATTTAAAAGCACCAAGTTTTCCCTGATCGAAGGAGTGCTATACCGAAAGGGCCATACGGTACCCCTCTTAAGATGTTTAGCAGAAGAGGAGGCTGACTATGTGCTCAGGGAAATTCATGCGGGAATCTGTGGGAGTCACGCCGGAGGATAATCAATTGACTTTAAAGCTTTAAGGCAAGGGTTCTACTAGACAACCATGCATCAGGACGGTATAAGGGTGGCCCGGAAATATGAAGGATGCCAGAAGAATGCCAATATTCACCACCAGTCAGCAGAGCAGTTGACTACCCTGTCCAGTCCTTAGCCGTTCACCCAGTGGAGGCTGGATATCATCGGGCCGATGCCGAGGGGGCGAGGGCAGACGAAGTACGCCATTGTTGCCATAGATTATTTCACCAAATGGGTGGAAGCCGAACCCGTATCCACTATCACAGAGAAGAAAGCTATGGAGTTTTTGAAGAAAAATATTATCTGCAGGTTCGGAATTCCTCGGGCTGTCATCACCGATAACAGAAAATAGTTCAATAGTAAAGGCTTCAGAAAGCTTTATGAAGACCTCCAAATCTCCTTAAGATTCTCCTCACCTGCCCATCCCAAGTCTAACGTGAAGGTTGAGGCGACAAACAAAACCATTAAGGCAAATCTTAAAGTTCGACTCGGAGCTTGCAAGAGCTTATGGGTCGAGGAGTTACCGGAAGTATTATGAGCGCACCGAACGACCTGTAAGGATTCCATAGGGGAAACTCCGTTTTCCTTATCATATGGATACAAAGCGGTTATTCCAGTAGAGATCGGAATGACTACCCACAGGGTCCGACATTTTAAGGACGGACAGAATGAAGAACTCATCAGAAGTCATCTCGACCTGATGGAAGAAAAGAGAGAGAAGTCGGCTATGAAGGCAGCAATCTATCAGCAAAGAATGGTCCGTTTCTACAACAAAAAAGTTCAGACCCGTATCTTTCTTCCAGGTGACTTGGTATTGAGAAGGGTCACCTTGAACACTCGAAGGCCGAAGGAAGGCTCGTTAGGTGCCAAGTGGGAAGGGCCCTATAAAATTGTAGAGGTGGTAAGGTCGGGAGTCTATATTTTGAAACAGCTGGACGACACACGGTTAAGGAAGCCTTGGACCGTCGAGATGTTGAGAAAGTACTTCTACTAGATTTTTCTTTATTTCTTTTATTAACAACCCGACAAGGGTTAGGAGCTCAATATAAAGCCGCTCTCGAAATGTCCCGCAGAGAGTTGTAGGAAGGGCAGTAGGTCCCCTAATATGAATAAAACTTTCTCTTTTCAATTAAGAAATTTTTCACTCGTTTTTTAATTAGATTTGAAAGCCGAATTCAATATTTTGGGGATATACTCGATGCGAAGGGATGATCTGGGATTAGGAAAGGCACCAAACCCGTGACACACTAATCACATGTGCTATCATAAAAACCCGGGCAGAAGTGCTCCAACCTGACTCATTTCATTTTTGAGGATCAGGACTGCGTCAAGGGATGAAATGCATGAGGGAGCACGTGAACCCTTTGTGATAGTGTCGAACTCCCGAAGCTGGAGTGTAACTACCCTATGACTTGTATTTATGAGGGATACCTCAAAATGGTAATCGCGGGGAGGGAGTGCCCCCGTGAGATGGCCGGCCTGGCCAGTTTGGGAAATGCGACTGCGGTGAATATGTTCCCGTATGCTTTGTCTAACCAATGGATCCGTGAGAAGCATAGCACGGGGATGGATTATTCCCTCGTGGCGTTTGTTTGCTCCAGTGTTACCAAACATAAAGAGGAGTGTGCCCTTAATGTTTCGGACACTCTTTGATCCCTGCCTATTTTGTCATTCGGGTCTATGAGAAATAGTACGGGGATGGATTGTACCCTCGTGGCGTATACATACTCCAGCGTTGTAAGGAGGAGCCCTCGAACAATATACAGGCTCCATAGTGACCTGACGTATAGGGGAATGTGCCCTTACCATTCTAAACGCTCTTTGATCCGAATCCTGGTTCACCGGGACTCTGAATTGAAAGATTCAAAATTGTGTTTTGGAGACCTCGGACAGGACGCTGTTTTGAGGCATCTGTGCTGTTGTTTACACTTGTGAAATGTTTTGGTTTGGGATAAGTGCTAAGTCACCCCCGCTTTTTGATTTTATTTTCCAAAGTTTTGTTTTTGTTTTTCACTGGTCTGGCAAGAGGACGCCCGTGCCAGATTTGATAGGGCCTCAAAGGTTGATTCACTTCCCTTCTGAGTAAGTCCCAAGAATTAATCGGCTCGGGGCTGGATTCGTTCCGCCAAGGCCTTTGCTTGTGTTATCGGCTTGAGGCTGGATTCGTTCCGCCGAGGCCACTTAGTTATTCGGCTCAGGGCTGAATTCATTCCCCCGAGACCACTTGGTTATTCGGCTCGGGGCTGGATTCGTTTCGCCGAGGCCTCTTCTGGTTATTCGGCTCAGGGCTGGATTCGTTACGTCGAGGCCACTTGATTATTCTACTCGGGGCTGGATTCATTACGCCGAGGTCATTATGGTTTCTCTCAGCTCGGGGTCGGGTTACGTCCCACTGAGTCTGTCTTTTCGGACTGGGGATGTAACATTCCCCCAGAGCCAAATGTTTCTCTCAACTCGGGGTCGAATTACGTCCCACCGAGTCTGTCTTTTTGGATTAGGGACGTAACATCCCCCCAAAGCCAAGTGTCTCTCCCAGCTCGGGGTCGGGTTTCGTCCCATCGCATGATCCTATTTTCGGCTCGGGTTGTCCCCTCACGGTCGGGCCTCGAGTGATCGTTTGCAGGAAAGCATTCGGAGCAAATTATGAAAGACAAAAAGTGGAATATAAACATGTAAAAAGAAATATAATAACAATAATAAATATATATATATGTAAGGAGTTATTATAGAGAAAGTGAAGTTTGTTCAGGTTTACACGGGGCCCCGTTCGGGTTACCCCTTATAGATCGGCCTGCGCATGAGCAATGGTTTCTTCCTCGATATGCTCGGGTGGCAGATGGCTGGGCTCGGCCTCGGGAGGAGGGACAATGGCTTCCACATTGACGGCCTGAGAGGCCCCGATAATTATAGATTCGGGGGCAGAAACATGAGCCTCATGTCGGTTTTCTTCAGGAGCTGGGGGCACCGGGGCGGTCGAAATGGGTTGGGGTCAATCACCTCTTCATGAGAATGGGGTAGCCATTTTTGAAACTCCTTCGGTAAGAGTTCCCCTTTGGAGAAGCGAATGGCCGCATGGATAGGCCCCATATCCAGGTTGGGCAATATCATCGGGATAATCTCTGCGCAGTCCCCGACCCCCTCAAGTCTGATTGCATCCCTCTCGGCCTCCAACTCAGTTTCCTTTCCCTTAAGCTCGTCACGGACCCGTGCCAGTTCTTCATTTTTGGCCCTTAGTTTGGACTCCAGGCTGCACAATTCCATATTCAGGATTCTATTTTTAGCCTGAGCGGCCTCTAAGTCCTTCTTGGCAGTCTCAGTATTTTTCCTCTCAAGAGAAGCGGTGGCCCTGAGAGAGTTATTTGTTGAATGAGCCTCGACCGCGGCCAGTTCCAGGTTTTTTATCGTTTCATACTTATTAGCCAGCTCGACCTCCATTTTAGTAAAGCGGTTCTGAAGCCTCTAGGCTTGGCCACCCTCAGATAGAAGGCTAAGGAGGAGATCCTTGTTCTTGGTCGCCAGATAGGTCGTCTGCAGAGAAGAAATAGAAAATCAGAAATTAGATTAAGTCATGGACTCATAATGGGAATGGGGGAAGTGTGGCTACCTTGGCCATCTGGGAGCACAACCCCGTAACCACATCATCGGGAGAGAGATCTTCGTATCTCGAAATCTTTGCCGGAGGGACCTCTTCGGCCAGTTCATTGATAGCCGGTATCAGGTGAGAGTGGCCTCTCTGATGTCCTGACCGAGGTCTTCTGTGCCAAGAATCACGACACCTTTCCACTTTCTGGAAGTGACCTCCGGTGTTTTTTCTCTTTTCGAACTGGTTATTTTTTGCTCGGGGCCTGTTCCTCCTTTATCTCCCGAGTCAGCTCGGTTTCCTCTGCCCCGATTAGATGTCTCCTTTTTCTAGTAGGTTTTGGGGGGCTGGCAGGTCGGGTAGTGACTGTTGGCGATACCTGGATGCGAGAGATAAGCTTTGGGTAGCCGGCGGGTGATTACGCCCAAATATGACTCGCGGTTATCGCAGTACAGTTGGGGTGTCGATTCCACAGAGAGAAGGTTACAGGAACTGATTTACTTAAATAGAAACGTTAGCAATAACTATTTAAAGGAAGGATTAAATATGATGTAAATTAACAATTATGAAAGCTTTAAAGATGTTATCAAATGAGAGAAATAGCAAAGCATCCGGGTTCCCTCTTGTACCTATTGCCTATATTCCGTTATCGATTCATGTTATTACACAATTGAGGATTTCACGTCCCAAATCAACAATTGGAAGATATTCAATTCTACACCAGTTTAAGTTCTAAGGTAATTGTTATTCAATCTTCTCTACGTTTACAACTCACAAGGTTATCGTTACAACCTATCCAACGACGACAATATACCCTCGGGCAATACTGCAGCAGAGGATCAACTCGTAAAACAACCGGTTATCGTTACAACCTATCCAACGACGACAATATACCCTCAGGCAATACTGCAGCAGAGGATCAACTCGCAAAACAACCTTAATCTATCAAACCAATTTTACCAACAACACATAGAAAAAGCGTGACTGAATCTATATGTAAACTAACAAAATATAGTTCTCAATTAATCAATAGAATAAAGAGAAGAAGAGAATAACAATTATATTAATCAATTAAATCCATTCATGAATCAAATAACAAAAATACAAGAATTGGGTACAAGAGTTCGCCCTTAGCTTTGCTTGGGAGATTAGTTCCGCATGCTAGATGAAGAAACAGCAGAGATAGATGGAGAAATCATTGGTTCTGATCCCGGGAATTTGCACGGCTCTATTTTCTCTTTGATAATTGTGTAACTAGCCTCCCTTTGTGTTTTGGACGAAGTCTCATATTTATAGAAGTATCAGGGACTCATTAGGATTACAGAAAACCCTAAAATCCGAAACCTGGAACGCGTAGGAATTCCCTGCGCAGCGCCGCGGCGCTGATCTCTCTGGAAAATGTATGGAGTCTGACTTCCTGGGGGCGCCGCGGCGCCAAACTCTCGGGAATTTGGCCCGGGCTCCTGGTGGGCGCCACGGCGCCACATTTTCTTCTTGTTCTTGGCGCCATGGCGCCACCTTTGCAATTGTCTCCTTACTTGGCGCCATGGCGCCAAGTAACTCATGCGTCATGGCGCCATGGCGCCATGATGTGTTAATGAATGGCGCCATTCTCCCTGGAAAGTGTATGGGATTTTGGCGCCTCGGCGCCATTCTTCCCTGCTCGCCCTGTGTCTTCCCAGAGGTTCCCAAAACACTTCTGAGTACTCCCGGATCCATGTATTAATATTCCTACAACAAAAATCACTCAATTAGCGTAAATAATAACATTTTTTAAATTAATATAACAATAGGAATTATATACTAAAACATAAAATATATAACTAAATACTTAACAATAAGCCTAGATTAATGATGTTCTAATGTACATTTTCATGCACTTATCAGCGGGGCTGCCTCTTAAGTCACCTTTTTGGCCTTGGTAGTTGCTGGCCGTTTCCGAGAGGGCCCGGCTTCAATATGGCTGCCTTTCTTTGTTGCACCGGCCAGTTGATCTAGGTATTTTGGCCTCTTCGACATTCCAGCAAAAGGCAAAGGTAAAAAAGTGGTCTGTCCAGAATCTGAATAATTTCAAGTCATCATCATGCTAAGCAAGCAAGGGGATTGGTTAGAGGGTTAGTAAGAATCTACCTATCCACCCCGGGACCTTCGAAGGAGCAGTCTGGATGAGGCCCGACTCAACAAAGGCCGCATCATTATCCAATTACTTCCAATGATCGGCATATCACGGAGCCCATCGCATTCGCACCCGGACCCGATGAGAGACCTTGGGTGGGTCCCTCCAACAAGCTTTGAAGTGTCAAAGAAGTTAGAATCCTATCACAGAATTAAAGAGCAGAAACATTAAGGGTTAGATTCCTAACCTCCCGCTCTAAAGATGTCCGAGACTGAAGTCTCCTCTTCATATGTTGTCAGGGCCCGTCCCGAATCTCCTGTGGCCCAGAACCACAAATCTTTGAAGTTTTTGTTAAAGTCGGGGAGTTTGCCGATGATATTTGACGATTCGGAATAGGCAGATAGGTAATACCAGCCGTGGTGCGTTCTTGGGTTAGCTTTCAACCGATACAACCTCTTTACTTCTTTAAGAGTAGATTCCCCGAGGCCTGCCCGATGCCAAATCACGTATAGCCTAGCCAAGATCCTCCAACTATTCAGGCTTAGTTGGCAAGGGGCGATCTCCATCTCGGCCAACAACCAGATGAAATAAGGTTGAATTGGTAGCCGGAGTCCACACTCGAAGAAGGCTGGAAGGAGAGCCACCGAACCTTCATCAGGCTGAATGGCACGCTCAAGTGGACGAGGGACTTCGAGGGCAATATTTATCGGAATATCATAGCATTACCAGAGTAGTGCCAGATCATCTTCGGTTATCTTGGAGGGCTGATTCATGTCCAAAGCCGAGCAGTCAAATTCACCGGGCTCTGGGTCATTCCGTGGAATTCTGTGATGGTAGGTGTCTTCTTCAATTTCGGAAGGTGTGGGGGTAGTGTCAAGGTTCTCTATGCTTGGTGCCCCCGAGCTCGAGGAGAGCTCTACGGCAGGGGGAGTCGAAGGTTTAGCAGGGTTTTCCGAGGAAGACCCATTATCAGAAATCTCTGACATCCGAAATGGGAAAAAAAATGTCAGTCTATAGATAATTTCTAAACTGCCTAGGGATTTCACAGTTAACTTGAGATTCTGGAAAACTAAGCTTGTGAGTTCTAAGTGCCCTAACAAAATCCATCAAACCATAAATCTCTCCCTAGCAACATCGAGCAAGACACAGAAACCAGAACAATACGAAGTCTCCTTAATTATTACCCATCATCCCAAAATCCAGACATGCCCCACTGAAAAAAAATAAAAAAAATAGCAAGCATAAACCAAGGACGGCGTTCAGAGACTTACTTGATTATTTTTGAAGGCTGGAAGAGTGCTTTGAAAGCTTTGGTCGTACTAAACAGACGGGTCGCAGTTGGAAATAGGAGAGTTTTTTACAGTTGATAAAGTTCAATATTTTTCCAAACAGACGCAAGGTGATCGCTTTATCTTCTTATAGTCACGTTGGAGCATCTGTGACCATTAGATCAAGAAAAAGCCCCATATGTGCACCATGTGTCGACTTCAAAAGCAATTTGTAAGAGTTGAATGAACGACTGAGATCGGACGTATATTAGTGTCGGCTGTGAACGATTGATTTTGTTTGTTTTGGCGGGAAGTCGGCTGATGTTCGACAAGTGTCAGGCTCAGGTTAAACCCTAGAGATGATTTGATGGACATTTAATGGATGTGACGATTGCGCGTCTCCAGAAGGGCAACGGAAAGATTTTGTTTTGGCGAGAGAAGAAATCAGGCCGAGCATCTTAGTCGTACCGGGGACATGGTGGTGATATGCCAATAAACCTCTCCTCAAAAAGGTCATCCACCAGTCCGTCAGGGGTACTACTTTTTTTTATATAGTTCCCAGCACCAACTTGTATACTTGTTGGAATCGAGAACTAGGGGACAGATGTTGGTGGTATTTTCAGGCACTATGATATTTAAGCAGTACGACAGGGGTAAAAAGGTAATTCCCTTATTGATCAAGACCATTAATGCCGACCTGGCCATTAGATGTTGCATGAGCCAACGGTAAGGGGTCGAGCACTTGATAATCGGTGACTGACTTTTTTTAAGCTCGGATGACCGGGCATTATCAGATCGATAGCAGCATTCTTAGTTCAGAGGACCATTGTAACCGACCTCGTAAAGACCGAGCAGATGGCGAGATATGTTCCAGAAGATAGTCATCTTATTTTTACGGGATGAGATGATAAATCACCCTACTTTCATGGGATAAGCTGATAAGTCAGTGTCCTAATAGGATAAAGATAGAAGTGAAGGTAGTTTCGGCTAAGAGGTCTTGTGGAAAAGGGAAACTGTCTCTTTGCTAGTATAAGTATGAGGGGAGAGCATAATTGATGATGGAGATTATTATTAGTCCTGTAAACAAGAAACAGCATATTTCAGTAATAGAATATCACCCGTTTCGTGCCCGTGGATGTAGGTTGGATCTGATCCGCCGAACCACGTTAAAATCTCTTTGTTGATTGAGGTGTTTATCTATCTTATGATAAATTTGCTTTTGATTTCCCATAACAAAAACAAATTCACAGTTACAGGAGGATTGTCTCGGGAGCAAAGAGCTCTTATTGCCCCTGAGACTAAAATCAGCCGTCAACAAAGTATAATGAGAAACAAAATCTCAAAAAAAAAAAAATCATAATATAAGTATTTTTTTTAAGTTAAGTTATGTTTTCCCAGGTAGAATTAAACTGTTGGGAAATTGATCTAGATTAAAATATGCATTTGATGTAGAGTAAAATCCTATTTAGGAATATCCCTACATAAATAAGACATTAAAGTAACTAGTATTAGGAATACATGTTTCTTGGTCTACCTTGTCAGTACGGATTCAAATGATTTCCTAATGTTGTAGCTGTATCATACCAAAGTTGTGCAGTTATGACTGATAGTTCATTTGCGTCGGTAGAACTTATATGATAAGCGATAAATTCAAGTGAAAGTGGAAATGCTTAACGTGCCAAATCTGTCAGGACTGCATCGGTAGCTTGAGTTTGTCACTGACAAGTGAAGCCTTGATACACCTCATTCTTAACGTGCCAAAGCTGTCAGGACTGCATCGGTAGCTTGAGTTTGTCACTGACAAGTGAAGCCTTGATACACCTCATTCTTAACGAGAAACGGTCAGTCACAGTGAGTGTGATTGACAATGAGTTGTCTACCTTTGAATATACGTAGGCGAGAATGTGCCATTTGTGAGTTGAAATATATTCATGGGGTCCACTTCTCACTATGAAATTTAATTTAATTATTGGATTCGCATTTTTCGTTGGGGATTACGGTATTATGTAAAGTAGTGGGAGGCACTGCTGGGTTAAAAATACATAACTAAGGCAATATTATGAAAATTACCGCTTTTGTTTTCCTTATTCTATAGTGTTGATAGAACTAAACTTTTAATCCACTACATGCATATTTTATATATGTTTCTGACTTCCCTAATGGTTTTAGTTTTCTAGAATAAGTTCTAGATTATGAGTATCCTTGGATATTGTTAGATTAATATAAACCATCGGGAACTGTTGTTCCGATTTTCTTGAAAAATCAAGATGGTTAGTGATGTAGTTACTATGTCACATTAGGTTATCTATATAGATATCCGTTCTCGGATATAATTATGTAGAGAGAATAGTTTCTTTTACAGTAAGAATTGACGTGAATTAGTTCATGTCTCGAGATTCTTGACTCGTATTAAAAAACCTCATTAAGTATTTGTTTATCTTATAATGACATTTATAGGCTTTAGTGATCTTTAGAGGTCATATGTCTGACATAATTTGCTGATCAATTATTTACAATTGTTGTGAATATTTGAAAGCAAATTATAAAGCTAAAGAAAGGAGATAGGTATAGTTGTGTGTAGAGAATATCGATTTTCTAAACATGATAACTATATGTATTGGATACTAGATCTCCCTCTAGTTATTTAAAATAGTGTTTAATTATTTTTTTGATATTTGATATCAGAACTTTCGACTATTGGATAGTTACTTGTTCTTTATAAATAATTGTTACATATTTTTAATCCGACTAATAGTGTCACTGATGAACAGATAAACATTAAGAAAAATATTCGGTTAAGTAAATAACTTAGAAAAATGATTTATGAGATTTTATCATTTAAGCATTAAATGCTTATTTCGTATGCTAAATGATGGTCTGATACGAGATCACACCACATATCTTTATCCATTTAATAAATATTGTATTCGGGGAAGTGGTTAAATCTCATTTAACCAATGATTATCATTGGACCATAAGATTTATTAAACTAATACATTAGATGTATGTAGTTTAATGAATTATAAATTGCCTTGAGTAATTTTCTTTACTTCGTAACTTGGTTAATGAGTTGTCATTACTTAGTTACACATTTATGAAAGAATACATATTGAAATTCTTGAAAGGTTCAAGAACTTTCAATCTGTTCTAATGAAACGTGGATCAAATATTTTGACTGGTTCAAAGATTTTCGATATGAAGTTTTGAAAATTGTATCTTTAAAATTCATCATGACTCCTTGAATAGTTCAAAAATATTTGATATGATCAAACATATGAATTTATAGCAATTTGTCTAAGGTTATTCAATAAATATGATTCTAACTTAATATTATTCTTCTATTATTCCATTGTGATGGACTAATCAGCGGGAGAAATCTAATCTAATATGATTTGATTCGTTTGATATTGAGTGTTACTGAATCAGTTTAAATACTCTTGGGGATATACTCCAGTAACACTAATTTATCATTTTAATTAAGGTTACATTAGTTTTTACAGTTACGTATATGATATGTATAAATATAACTTAAAATCATATAAGTTCTATCGACGCAAATGAATTATCAGTCATAACTGCACAATTTTGGTATGATACAGCTACAACATTAGGAAATCATTTGAATCAGTACTGACAAGGTAGACCAAGAAACAGGTATTCCTAATACTAGTTTCTTTAATGTCTTATTTATGTGGGGATATTCCTAAATAGGATTTTACTCTACATCAAACGCATATTTTAATCTACATCAATTTCCCAACAGTTTAATTCTACCTGAGAAAACATAACTTAACCTAATCTAACTTTTAAAAAAAAAAATTAGATTTTTTTTTTTAAATATGTATGTATATATATATATATATATATATATAAAAGTAGATTTTTATTAAAATAAAATTGATTTTCAAAACCAGATTTTGAAAAGCTACTCCTTCATGCTTTTCATTTTTTAATATATATTGTAGAATGAAAAATCTAAGTGTTTTTTTTCTTAAAAAAAAAAAAATTTACCAAACACTAATATTAATTTTTAATTTTGACAAATTATATTTTTACACTTAAATTTAGTGAATTTCAGATACCATCATACACTCATGATCATATATATCAATCAAATTAAAATATATATATTTTTAGCTATATCACTCTACAAACCAAGTTCAAAAGTTTTGAATTTATAATTCACCCCCTTTTACTTGCATCCTTTACATTGTGCCACTGCCACATGTTCTAATTTAAGGTGCAACTTTTTTACTATCTATTATAATTATTACACAAGAATAATATATTCACAGAATAATTCTCATCAATTATTGTCACATAAAAGAGAATAATACCATACCCTTATTTTGAAAATAAAAAATCTTTTTTCTGCTTAGACCTTATAAAAATCCTTGATGGGGCATCTCAAATTGCCTTGAAGAATCAAATAACAACAAACATAGTTGATCATTACTGCATCATAGATAAGGCTCTCATTTTAACTTTTGTGTGTGTGTTTAATGTGTCATTAAATATAAAAGAGTACTTGTACTTTTCTCGAATTTTATCCCATCTTTCTCATTGTAACTACAGTAAAAGTGTGAGTAAATTTCTCATTTTTGAATGTTAAAATAAAAGCTTAAAAAGTAACTTTTGAAGTGTCACTCACCACTTACACCATGCCACCTCTTTCAATTCTAACTTTTCTCCATCTATAACTCCTTAGTCCCTTCTTTGACCTCATTTCAATCCACACCCACCAGTTAAACTAAAAATGTTCATGATTCTTTTAAGTTTTTTTTTTTTTTTTGCTATATAATCTATGCAATTCAACTTTCTATTTCTTCTCTTCAAAGAAATCAAGAAAAGCAAATACTTTCTGACTCTTGAATTGCAGTTCAAGTAGTATAAATTCTCTCTTTTGGAGATCCATTTCTTCCAAACTTCTGTGTGTCAAACTTAGAAAAAGATTTGACTTTTCTTGTATGATCAAGATTCTCTTGATTCTTCAATCTTTATAAGATTCTTCAGTTTATGCTGTTAAGTAAAAGGAGATTCTTGATTCCCAGTAAATGGTTCCATTTCTTTCCATATAAGCCTTGAATGTACTTAATTATTGTTATCATGGAAACTTTATATCCAGCTTCATATATGTCAAATTCAAATTGGTTTCTTCAAGAGAGCAGGCAGAGCACAAGCTGGACTAAAGAGGAGAACAAAAGATTTGAGAGTGCTCTTGCAATATATAGTGAGAGCACAGCTGATAGATGGATAAAAGTGGCAGCAATGATCCCAGGGAAGACTGTGCTTGATGTGATCAAACAGTACAAAGAATTAGAAGAAGATGTTAGTGACATAGAAGCCGGAAAGGTCCCAATTCCAGGTTACCTTAGCTCATCTTTCACATTGGAAATGGATTCAGAAGGCGATTATGATGCTAATAGGAGGAAGAGACCTTTGGTGGCGAAAAGCTCTGATCATGAGAGGAAGAAAGGCATGCCATGGACTGAAGAAGAGCACAAGTGAGTTGTAAATTATTAAGTTTAGTACTTCTTTCTTTCTTTCTTTCTTTGTTGGGTTGTTTGTTTCATTATGCAAATTCCATAGAGGGGTTTTGATTATTAACTACAGGCGGTTTCTGATGGGACTAATCAAGTATGGTAAAGGAGATTGGAGAAACATCTCGCGGAATTATGTAATCTCCAAGACTCCTACTCAAGTGGCAAGCCATGCTCAGAAGTACTTTATGAGGCAGCTTTCAGGAGGGAAAGACAAGAGGAGACCGAGCATCCACGACATCACAACTCTCAATCTCACCAATATTATTTTATCAGACAATCATAAAAAGCCTTTGTCATTTGATCAATCTAATATGCTTCCATCACAGCAGAAATGGACTGAATCAAACAATGGAGCAGTAATGGCTACCAATTTGACTCATGGGAATATGCTTATGCCATCTGCTTATGAGTTTGGTTCACATGATGGCCTTAAACTTCCGGGCCAGAATCTGTATGCCACTACTGCTTATCATGGAGCACATATCAAACCCCGGAATCCATTGTTCTAAAGAGCAGTTCATCTGAATGTATTCCAAAAATTTCAGTTATTGTTGTGATGTTTCAACTGTACTGTGCTTGTACAGATGGTGTGTTGAATTAGTACACGATCCTGGAGTGTTACTGAAACGTAGAAGATTAATCATGTTAATGTTATATAATATCAAAGCTAGTTCATTTCCTAGTGAAAATTAAACCATATTCAGAATTTGAGGCCAAGAAAACTCAAACGGCCCTCATTTCCATATTTAACAGAAAGCATAAGCAATGGTTTCCAGGTGAGAAATTTTAGTAACATTTGTAGAAATCCACCAAAAGGTGATAAAAACAAAAAGACCCTTATGCTTGTATATGTGGAATTTGCTCGGAGCTGCAAAGTCATTGGATGATGTGGGCTAATTCCTGACTCAGCTTGCACTTTTTTGAAATTCCAAGAGTATCAGATTGCTAGTTTTAGGACCCCTTTCGGCAATCCTTAGCTTTAATGCATATACAATAAGGCCAAGTTGACTCGTGAGTGATTTGATGATCACAATCAATTAGTAGAAATCTGAGTTTGCATTCCACTTAAAATGAAGAAGCATCACATGCTTTCAAAGCTTCAATTCATTCGATAACACATTTTTTTTAAAAGTCCACGTAAGAATATTTCTAATAATCCAATCCAATTTGTTTGTTTGTTTGTTTTTTGCCAACCCAATTTGTCAATGATGGCAGTTGGAACACTGTTTCTGCTTTCACTAGTCTCTGGAAGCATTATTCAATTTTATGATTGTTAAGGAAATATTATTATTAAGGAAATATTATTATGGAAATAATATTAAGGAAATAATATCCCTATATTAAGGAAATAATATCCCTATATTATGGAATCAATCTCTAAGAGATAATTCCTAGAATCTTTAGGATTTGTGATTTAATTATATATCCTTATTAGGATTAGTTTTTTCCTATTTCAGTTTGATATCTAGCCTATATAAAGGGTTTTACCATTGTAAATTAATATAGAGTGAATTCAAGACTTTCTTTCATTATCTAACATGGTATCGGACACCAGGTTCTCATTTTTCTAGTTTCACTCTCTCTGATTCTCATCGGCGCGTGGGGGATAACGTCTACCATAATTGCGTGACCCTCACGCGCCCCCCGTTGCCAACCACCATATTATTTTTCCTATGCGCCACCCCTTCACGGTTTTTCTCTTTTCTTTCATGTTTTCAACTCTCTTTCGGGATTTCGCTCCCTTTTTCGGCTTCGGCTTTATTTCGGGATTTCGCTCCCTCTCGGGCTTCGGCTCTCTGTCGAGGATTTCGCTCCCTCTCTGGCTTCGGCACTCTCGGGCTTCGGCTCTCTTTCGGGATTTCGCTCCATTTTCAGCTTCGGCTTTATTTCGGGATTTTGCTCCCTTTTCTGCTTCGGCACTCTCGGGCTTCGGCTCTCTTTCAGGATTTCGCTCCCTTTTCGGCTTCCGCTTTATTTCGGGATTTCGCTCCCTTTTTCGGCTTCGGCACTCTCGGGCTTCGGTTCTCTTTCGGGATTTCGCTATCTTTTCGGCTTCGGCATCATCTTGGGCTTCGGCTCCCCCTTCGGGCTTCGTAGGTTAAAGCTCATCAGTTATCTCAAGGTTTCCAACCTTCAAAGTTTCAAAAGTTCCAATTTCAGGACTCCGCTCTCCGATTTCAAGATCCAACCTCAAGCTTGTTCCTTCGTTACCAGCTTGAGTTTGAGGGGGGGTGTTAAGGAAATATTATTGTTAAGGAAATATTATTGTGGAAATAATATTAAGGAAATAATATCCCTATATTATGGAATCAATCTCCAAGAGATAATTCCTAGAATCTTTAGGATTTGTGATTTAATTATATATCCTTATTAGGATTAGTTTTTTCCTATTTCAGTTTGATATGTAGCCTATATAAAGGCCTTTACCATTATAAATTAATATAGAGTGAATTCAAGACTTTCTTTCCTTATCTAACAATGATTCTTTCAAGTTCACTTGATAATCAAGTAAATAAATTGATCACCGCGTTTAGATTTTTTGCTCATTAACTGTTACCTTGTCCCTTGGAATAGAGAATCTATATAACTTTGTGATTTAATATACCTTACTTGACTTCAGAAGAATTAATTTAACATATTATTAATGTTATCTTCATCTCTGAATGTGCTTTTAAAATTCCCCTTTCTGCTTAGAACTGTTTTCTTCAATGGCTTCTTAATTTCATTTTTTGTGTCACTAATTCTGTAGGAAATGGAAAGATACCTTTCTTTAAGGCAATGTCAGAATAAATCTAAATAACATAAGTTGCAAGACTAAAATTTTAGAGGATAAAGTCTAATATAAGTACGAAAATTTAGAAGTGATGTGTAAACCTGTAAAATTGTAGGGGTAAAATCATTAAAAAGAATTCTATTTTGAAGGTCCAAATTAAAAAGTTTGGTATATAATTTATTTATTTTTGGTTTCCCGTAGGCCCTTGGGCAACTCCACCACTGCCTTTTTTACAATCCTTTCACTAGTAACATATTTCATTCTTAAATTTTACGGTACTGAAAATATTGTCTAACCTTAAAATCATATTTTAAAACTGTAAATATTTGATTATGATACTCTTTCATCTAATTCCTTTTTTATGTATGTTGACAGGTGATTTTCGTTCCATGGGTAGTTTCGAGATAACCCTCCTGAGATAATCCTCATTCAACCTTGAATTATTTGGTTATGGGGGACCAAAGGCAAATTTAGTAAAAAAGGTGGAGAAAACACAAAGATTGACAAGAGAGTTTTAACGTGGTTCGGCAGAGCGAGTCCAGCCTACAACCACGGGCACAAAATGGGATATTACTTTTATATCAAAACCAGCTCGACCGACCTGTTTTTACGGATGGCCTAATGAAAACCGAGCTGTTTTTCTTACGGTGTTTTACAAGTAGTGCTCATTTTTTTCAGTTACAAGTTTCGCTATCCCTTACAAATGAATTTTTCTTCTCCACTTTTACGATGTTTCCCGTGTGGTCTCCGACTTATTGACGGACTCTCTGCTCTAAGATTGTCATCGTCGAAAGCAAGTCTGCCGTCTGACGGCCTGTCACATCATTCTGTTTTCTCCACTGCCACACGCAACAATAATGGTGTCAGCCTGTAAAGAGCCTTTGAATAATGACACGTTTTGGAGGGAAAAATCCAACAACTCTGATATTGCGTCGGTCTTTAAGAGGTCAGCCAAGTGATCTGCCAAACTTCCCAAGCTGATACCGTCCTGACCCGAAATATCTGAACTCATCAACTGTTTCTGGGAGGTAAAGTAAAATCAAGCCGAGTTGCCGGTCTACTGTGGTCAACCCGAGCTTTGATGTTGTCAGTCTATGAAATTTGGTCCATGTCGTGTCCACTGGTCGGTCATCCCGAGAAAACTGGACCCGAGCTTCATGCGGTTAAAGATCAACACACAAACTCTGAACATGGGTCCTCCAAATGATGAGAATTCCCTCTCTACCATTGCCGAACTGTTCAAATACATTAGGTGCAGAAATCCCCATCAACATCTGTCCCCTAGTTCTCGGTTCCAATGAGTGTATGAGTTTGTGTCGGGAACTACAAAAAATCTGAAGTGTGACATCAACTGGTGGTCGGTTGCTGGAACAAAGTAGGAAATAACTTCGGCCTCAATGTCCTCGGCCGAAAAAGATTCCGATGTCTTTCAAATAATCCCTAACTTGAAGCAAAATATCCCTTTTACTCTTCTGGTAGTTGTCCCTCGAGAACCGCAAGCCATCACATCTTATTAAATGTCCATCAAATCATCTTTAGGGTTTAACCAGAGCGTGTCACTTTTCAAGAGCTCATGGTCTTCCCGCCAAAAACCCAAAGCAAACGACCGTTCTCGAGGTAGTCAAAAGTCTTTCAATCTCAACCGTTCATCCCAAACTGATCAGACGGAGCCTGAAGGAGACACGCGACGCACATTCGAAGACTCTCCTGATCCGATGGCTAAAAACACATCGTGCTGACTATAAGGATGTAAAGCAAAGCTTCTTTTTCTCTTTTTTGAAAATCACAACTTTCAAACTGCAAAAGCTCTTCTCGTACCTTAGACCGGCAACCTTCCAATCGACCAGACCAATCGCCAGCTCTCCTTCTCAAATCAAGTAAGTTCCTATTCGTCCCCTCTATTTTTATTGCTGTATTCTACCATCGTTGCTTGTTGCCTGTGGACGTTTTACTTGTTGATGCTTGTTCTTCTTTTCTTCTATCATGCTTATCTTCCCGTTCTGTATTGTAAAACATGTTTCGGGTTTTGGTGCTAAGTGTATCGTATGTGTTTTTTTTTTTTCGATTGAAGGGTGGGTAGTGGGGGGTAGGATGCATGTGTCTCGGGCTTTTTAAGTGTTGGGTTTGGTTGTATGTGTTTAGGAAGAGACGTGCTCTGTGTAGTCATTGTTAGGGCATTTAAAGACTGTAGGCTAGGTTTTCGGAAGTTAGAATAGTCCTCAGATCCGTTGTGCCTTAAACTGACCACTAACTGACCTTCTCGTTCATGGCGACTGTCAGGAATGTCTGATGCTGAATCTTATTCGGCCAAGCCCGAAAAACCTCAATATCCTCGTACTGAAGAAACCTCTTCCAGCTCGGGCTCTCATAGCCTAGGGAGCTAGACACCACCCCAACCCCTTCTAAAGAACGAAACAACACTTACCATCATAGAATCCCTCGGAGAGATCCTGAGCCGGGAGAATTGGACTGCTCGGCCTTGGACATGAACCGGGCCTCCACCAGGGAGATGCCTTATGCGTACTCCGTCAACAGTACGAGATCTCTATAGACATATCTCTTGAGGTCACTGGCTCGGTAGACCGCACGAGCCAACCTGAAAATGGTTCGGTTGCCCTTCTTCCATCCTTCTTTGAATGCGGTCTCCGGCTACCCCTTCAATCATACTTCGCAGAGATGCTGGCTAGGATGGAGATCGCTCATTGTCAATTGAACTTGAACAGCTGGAGAATTCTGGTGGGCTTACACGTGATATGGCACATGGCAAGCCTCGGAGTGTCGACCTTCGAGGAGTTGAAGAGGCTCTACAAATTGAAGGTCAACCCCCGGTCCCATCATAGTTGGTACTACCTTTCTTCATATGCCGATGTCCCCCCTTTATCAAGAACCTTCATCAAACCAACAAAAACTTCAAAGACCCCTGGTTCTGGGCTACAGGTGATTGGGGACGAACTTGGTCAACGTGTTCGGATATGGCAAAAGTCCCAGTTATCTTCAGAGTAGGAGTTTAGGACCCAAACTCTTGGCTTTGTTTTCTCAACTATCATGACAAAATGCTAACTCTTTAACTCTTCTCAGCCTGCTAGAGGGATCCTTCCAAGGTTACCCATGAGGTCCGTACTAGGATCATGGTGGCCCGGAGCTACTCCGGCCACTGGAAAAAGATAGTCAATGACACGACCATGATGGAGTCGGGCTTTATCTAGAGTGCACCCCCACAGGCCCAGGGCGACTAGGTAGATTTTTACTGACTTTCTAACTGATTCCCTTGTGCACTTAACTCACAAATGACTTGAATTCACCGGAATTCCGACCTGACCATGCTTTTACCTTGTACTTTGCAGGAAAGTCGAAGCAGCCCAATGTCCTTGACAGAATCAGAGGTCTGGCGAAGAAGCCCGAGCCAGGTGAAGTCGGAAGCTCTCGGAGGTAGTTGAGCACTTCGATTCTTGTAGAGGCTAAGGGAAAGACCAAATCGGTTGCTCGGTGGCGGCATCAAGTATAACTATCCGACCTTTATCTGGGTCCTCTAGGCCTTCGAGAAAATATCGTTGTCTGTCTGGAGATGTAGCGGCCGAACCTGAGGAGGAGGAGGAGCAGCAGTAGCAGCAGCAGCCCTTGAAGATAAGGTCCATTGATCGGGGGGAGAGGCGAGCTATTGAGGCTCCTCTAAGAATCGAAATGGGTATTGCGGCGCTGGGGGTGGATGACCTCAGCGAGAAGGTATGAGAGACCACTTCTCATTTGGTACCGGTAATCAATCAGCTGGCTGAAGTGGTGCCCTTGGAGAAGATCTCGTAATACGAGGACATCTCCCTGGAGGAAATGATTTCTCGCTTCTCCTTCCGAGTTGCCGATGTAGACTCTCTTCTTTGCTCCCGCACTGTATTTTTACTTATTCTCTAACTTATTCCTTTCTTTCTTGCAGGATAATTATTTGATGGCCCGGAATAAGGACCTGCTTATGAGCCTTCTATCTGAGGGGGGACAGTGTAGAGGCTCCAAAGCCAAATCATTGAGCGGGAGGTCGAGCTGGCCAAAAGAGATGAAAAATAAAGTCTTTGTAGGGGATCGCGGTAGAAGCCCTTAAACTGAATGAATCCCTCTGGAATGCCTCGGCCCAGGCCAGGAAGAACTCAGAGGTAACTCGGGAAGAAAAAAACGTCTGAGGTGGTAGGCGGCCAGCGCCGAAACTAAGCTGAAGGCCATGATTGAGAAGAGAGATCGGGCTCGAGAGGAGCTGAAAAAGAGGGAGGCCGATCTGAAAAAAAAAAGGGGAGGCTGGACTGGAGGGCGAGCTGGAGAGTACCCAACTCAAGGGGATCGGCTACTATGCTGAGATTGTTCCGATTCTGATGCCCGAGGTTAATATGGGACCAATCCACGTGGCCATCCGCTTCTGCAAAAGGGAATTCTCTGAGGATGAGGCCCGAGAATTGCTTGCCCTCCCCTTGGAAGAAATTTAGGATCTCGAGCCCCTTTTTTATCGTGCTGATGTCTCCGGCCCCTGAAGAGATCCAACATGAGCTTTTTGTCCCTGCCTCTGAAGTTCCTGAGGCCGAAACTGGAGCCCTTCTTGCCAACTGAACCGAGGTGCCTCATGCCGAGCCTATACCAATTATCTAGCCATCCGAACCTGACCAGGAAGAAACAGCTGCCCCTATGTGGGCTAATGAATGAGGGTGACCCAAATGGGGCCCTATGTAAATTCAAACAACATACCCTTTTCTCTTTTATTGCTCATCTCGAATGTTTTCTGTTCTGCTTTCCATACTCGGCTTATTTTGGCTTCAAATTTTCTAACTTACTCTTCTAAATCTCAATGTGATCTCGCTCCGACAAATTCGAGTCTGGCCACGAGTTGATTGTCTGTCCCCGAGCCGAAATCATTCGGTGGGATATAACCCGACCTCGAGGTGAGAAGAACCTTCACTCTAAGGGAATGTTACGTCCTCAGGCCAATGAGACGGACTCGATGGGATGTATCCCGACCCCGAGCTGAGAAGAACACTTGACTCTAGGGGAATGTTGCGTCCCCAAACCAATGAGAGAGACTTGGTGGGATGTAGCCCGACCCCGAGCTGATGGAACATAGCATCTGCGAAACGAATCCGGCCCGGAGCTGATGGAACAAAGCATCGGTGGAACGAATCCAGCCTCAAGCTGGTGGAATAATACAGACTCGGCGGAACGAATCCAGCCCCGAGCTGGTAGGACATAACAGACTCGGCGGAACAAATCCAGCCCCGAGCTGGTGGAATATAACAGACTCGGCGGAACGAGTCCAGCCCCGAGCTGGTGGAGCATTTGAGACTTACACGGGAGAAGATTTTCAACCTCTGAGGCTTTACGGATCCTGGCGTGGGCGTCCCTTTGCCAGACATCGGTGAAAAATAAAAAAATTGAAAAAAGGTAAAGTTTAACAAAATGGAGGTGACTTAGCACATACTCCACTCAAATTCATGAAAAAAATAACAATTCAGGTGTTCCGAGACAGCGCCCTGCCTGGTGTCTCCCAAAACACAATTCTAACCCTTACAATTCAGTGTTCAGGCTAACCAGGCTACAGATACACCGATCCGGAGCGGTCAGGTAAATCGCTACGGGGGAGGAAGACACCCCGTGTGTGCCTTCCCTGGGTGTTTCTCAACAGGACTCACCAGCCGACTCGCAGGGGAAGAACCTCCCTGGATCCGATTTACCCGAGACTTCTGCAATCAAGGAGGCCATTCAGTCGTGCACAAGCCAGATGGTCTGATGGTTCTTAACGGGACTCACTAGCCAACTCGCAGGAGAAAAAACCTCCATAGCTCTGGTTTACCCGAGACTCCAGCAATCAAGGGGGCCATTCGGTCGTGCCCAAGCCAGGTAGTCTAATGGTTCTCAGCGAGATTCACCAGCCTACTTGTAAGGGAAGAAACCTCAATGGGTCCAGTTTACCAGAGGTGCTCCTCAAAAATACGAGCCATGAGGTAGTAACGCTCCAGCATCGGGAGTTTGATAATGACACCGGAGATTGGCGTGCCTCGAGGGTTCACAAGTTTCCCGTATGTGCCTCATCCCTTGATGCGTTTTGAATCCTCAAAGGTGAAAGAAGCCAGGTCGGAACACTTCCACCCGGGGGTTTGATAATGACACTCGGGATTGGCGTGCCACGGGCTTGGCGCCCTTCCCGACTACCAATCACCCCTTCGCATCGAGCACATCCTAAAAATATTGAAAATAACTTTTGCATTTGATTAACAAACAAGTAAGATAGACAAGTTTCTTTTAAAAAAAAGAGTTTTATTCATATTCAATGGACCTGCTGCCTTCTTACAACTCTTTGTGGGTCATTTTAAGAGAGACTTTTACAATACTTTCTGCTTCTTGTCCGATGCATCTTCCAGTCAGGGATTCTTCAGATCTATCTGAACTCGCTTCCCGACCGTGCTGGCAAGGATCCTCAGTGTCGAACGCTCCATAAGCATCTCGGAACAACTCAAGAGCTCGGCCGAGAACCCGCGGCTTCTTATGGCTCTCCATCAGGTTTTCCTCCCATCCTCTCATTGTGAGAGACCACCACGTCAATTGGGGGGGGCCTGATGGACGTTGCCCCCTGCCCTTGGCTGACTAGTTCCCTAGCCGACCCTTCAGCACTAGCAACCTTTGAAACTGAGGAATCTGGCAGGCCGATCAGTTATGGTGCCTGTGCTAGGAGGGACTTGTTCAGCCATTGTCAATGAACGTCACCCATTTACAATGTTACATTCCATTCTGCAACTCAGTCGTAATGGGTGATCATTGGCTACCCCTATTACATTCCATTCTACAACTCAAAAAAAGAAACCTTACGCTGTCAACCTTTCTTCCTCTTGCGAACCATTTCCTTCTTCCGTTCTGACCAGCTTCTTCCAATTCATTTCCCCTTTCATCCATTCTGCTGCTGAACTCTCAAAAAACCCATAATTTCCACCTTTTACCATCGTCTTACTACGTAAGTTGCTTTTTATTAACACTCCTCACAGACAACGCCAACTGTTGACGGGTGATTTTCGTCCCAGGGGTAGTTTCGAGATAACCCTCCCGACATAATCCTCTTTTAACCTTGAATTTGTTTGGTTATGGGGGGACCAAAGGTAAATTTAGTAAAAAAGGTGGAGAAAACAAAAAGATTGACAATAGAGTTTTAACGTGGTTCGGCGGAGCGAGTCCAGCCTACTTCCACGGGCACAAAATGGGATGTTACTTTTATTACCAAAATCAGCTCGGCCGACCTGTTTTCAACGATGGCCTAATGAAAAATGAGATGTTTTGCTTACGGTTTTTTTACAAGTATTGCTCATTTTCTTTCAGTTACAAGTTTCGCTATCCCTTACAAATGAATTTTACTTCTCTTTATATACCCAGAGGATTACAACATTGTTCCTCCACTTTTATGACGTTTCCCGCGTGGTCTCCGATTGATTGACGAGCTCTCTACCCCAAGGTTGTCGTCACCGAAAGCAAGCTTGTTGTCTGATGGCCTGTCACATCACTCTGTTTTCTCCACTGCCACACGTAACAATAATAGTACCAGCCTGTAAAGAGCCTTTGAATAATGAAACATTTTGGAGGAAAAAATCCAACAACTCTGATCTTGCGTCGGTCTTCAAGAGGTCGGCCAAGTGATCTGCCGAGCTTCCCAAACTGATACCGTCCTGACCCGAAATATCTGAACTCATCAACCGTTTCTGGGAGGTAAAGTAAAACCAAACCGAGCTGGCGGTCTACTGTGATCGGCATCAGCTCTGATGTTGTCGGTCTCTGAAATCTGGTCCATGCCGTGTCCACTGGTCGGTCATCCCGAGAAAACTGGACTCGAGCTTCATGTCGGATTGAAGATTAACACACAAACTCTGAACATGGGTCCTCCGGATAAGGAGAATTCTCTCTCTGCCCTTGTCGAACTGTTCAAATATCTTAGATACAGAAATCCCCATCAACAAGTAATGGTTAATAAACAGTTGATTATTTCTATTAAAGAAAAGTTTAATCATTTTATCTCAATTCATATTCGGAACAAATAAAGAAACACAATAAACTTTGAAAAAGATCACACATATTATCAGCAATATAAGACCAAGAAAATCAACATAAATATCGTCAAGGGGTGTGGTTTGGTGGCAAATGGTTTAAGATTTGGTTGTCAAGTCATGAGTTTAAGTTTAGTGGTACATTTGTTTTAAGAGTATGAGACAGTCGGGGGTTTAACCTGCTCCGTTAAAATCTGGGTCGGGTGATTTGACGATGGAGTTTTCAATATTTCCAAAAAATAAAAAATGAAAAAGCACACCTATATTAATGTGGTTCAATTTCATAGGGCCTCAATCCGGGGGAGACAAACATACTCTTGTTTTATTTTATTAATCACCAAGGAACTTACAAAGAGAGTTCTTTTTTTAAGAGATTACAAGAACTTTGAACCATCCATCTTTCGGAAAACTATCTTATTAATGATTGTTTGGGCAATATTTCACAGACCCCAAACAAGAGTAAAACCGTGGGTAAAGGCTCTCAATTGGAAGCTAATAATCACCACTACTATCAAGCCAATAACCTCTATAGTAACTACTCCGATAACCACCCTTAAGCCCACGATGCCACGATGAAAAGAGTAAGCGAAAACCTCTATTAAATATCTATAATATAACAAAGAGAGGAAAACTGGAAGATCATTTGTGTCGAATCATGTAGATCATTGTGTCTTTTGTTATTTTCATATTATTTATTTAGTTTTGGTTTTGTATTTATCTCCAACACTATCAAATTGATGTATATGATGTTAGTCCAAAAATCGACATAAACAATAATAAGGGATCTTACAAAGAAAACTCATCTTCCTTGAGATTACAAAATCTTTGAAGCTCTCCTCGTCACATAAAATTTTCTTCTTAAATCTCTTTGATTCCCTAACCTTAGTTATTATGTTTTAGTAAACTTCTACCGCAATCAACCAATCCTCTAATGCCACGTCATTTGAGATCCCAGTAGCTAATACCAAATTAACTCAGTTGTCATATTTAGACCACAACTATTCAGATATTTTGATGCAATTTCTCATTGAATGAATATTGACGATGATTTGTTGTTTATAGAAAAGTAGCGGCTCCATAAATCAAAAGATGACATTAAAAAAAATCATATTTTAATAAAATGGTGTAAATATTTTTGTTTTTATTTTTGTTTTTGTTTTTTGTTTTTTTTTTCAGTTGCTATGGTGGGTTCTACTTTTCTATACTACCATTGATGCTTGCAGCATCTATGACCAAAAGTTAGTGCCCATCCCATGTCACTTTGCATATATCATTTCCTAAACCACACAAATATAAGAGCATTTAAAGCTCGACAACAACATAAAATGTTGGACGATAAGCTCACGGTGGAGAGCACCTAACGCTTAGGTCTTTTAGGCGCCATCTAAAAAAATAGTTCAGGTGGTGATAGACAGTTTCATTTTTTATTTAAAAAATTAGAAAAAAAATTTAGAGAAAAAACTATACAAACTCGCCTAAAACCGTCTAAAGGGTACCTAGAATCGCCTAATCTTTGACACAGCATAACAATCGTTTTTATGTATAATTGGAACGACCAAACATGGCCTAACGCCTAGGGGCCATCAAGAACTTTTTTTAGAACAATAGATCAATGACAAAATAATCAGTATATTTTCATAAGCAACTTCTCAGTATGTGTAAGAAAACAATCTTATCACCTTCACAGTTGTCTTAAGGACACTCCATAAATAACTGGTTGAAATCTTTAAATTTTAATTAAAATTAAAGATCTCAAATTTAAAAACATGTCTATTACTTCCAAAACTGAAGACTGTCACTCGCCAATTTATTCTAAATTTTATCAAACTTTGAGAAGGTTGCACCATATGCTTTTAGCCAACTTTCCTTCTTTATTATTAGTTTTTTTTTTTTTTTTTTTTTTTTTTTTAATAAGATGAAAGATTGCAATAATTTTTAAAAATAAGCCAGTCACTGCTATTTAAAAACCATGCATATATCATGTAAATTATATAAAAATGTACATGACACAGCAAGACATATTTTAGCCACTACATGTATTAGATAATGATCTTATTATGAAAAATAAAAATAAAAACTACTTTACAACCATTATGATTATATATGACAATATTTGCAATTTCTTCTTCTTTTTTTATTTTTTTAATTATACCTTTTAACTTGGTAGCTCTTCTAAATTTTTTTTTATCACATTTTTAAAGTTGTCGGTTAATAAAGCCTAAGTTTAGAATATGTAACCAATAATTCGAGAAATGTACCAATAAATATTTAGACATTAAATATAGTTGTAAAAAAGGTCGGCATACCATATGAAAATTCAAAACTTGTTATGAGAGAGTAACGATTTATATCATTCATAATCACTAATTAACACGAGAGACAAAATCTTTAAAAGTTCATGACAACTCAATCAAAAGATGATTCCAATTCAAAAACATCACCATATTTGTTGGCGGCTGATTTTCGTTCCAGGGTTATCTGGGAATTTCACCCCGCGATGATCCTCCACCAACAGTGAATTTGTTTGGTTATGAGGAAAACCAAAGACAAACTTGATGAAAAATGGAAAAGCATGCAGATCTACACATGTAGCTAACGTGGTTCGGCGGATGTGATCCAGCCTACGTCCACGGACACAAAACATGCGGTATTTTATTAGAAAAATGGGTGCTCGGTCGACCGAAATGTGGTCGGCGAGGGCTAAGCCGAGCACTTTGTTCATGCTTTACAAAAGGGTTTTCTTCTTCTTTTTCCTCTCTCTTACTTATTAATTACAAAGAAAATACTCTCCTCTATTTTCTTCTTTTTTATACTAATCCAGAGTCGGTCATTGTTTCCTACCTTTTTTAGATTTCTTCCATGTGAACTCCATGCATTGAGTAAACCCTTTTTCCAATGTCTGCCATCACCGAAAGCGCTCTGACCGTCTGACATCCATCACTTCTCTTTGACTTTCACTACTTCCCGCATGCTCTTGTCATAAATAATGGTCTGACGAGTTTCTTCGGGTTTCGACACGTATCTTGAGGTGTCATGATATTTACTTTCTCTGTAGCCTTCTGTCGGTGAAGAATAGCTCGGCCAATTTATCTATTATGCCTACTTGATCGGCCTGTAAATCTGTCTCCCATTATACCGAGCCGAACTTTATTCATGCCGATCTGATGATTTCGTACTGACACCTTATAAACAGGAAATTCCGTTTCTTGTGTTTTTTGTTTCTTATGTGCTATTTTTCCCTATCAACATCCAGCCTCGAGTTCTTGGTATAAACGAGTTTTGCGAGTTGGTACCGAGAACTATAACAATTTTGAGATGTCTTCTCCTGGGCGATACCCCCGAAAATTTCCATTACTTCCATTACATTCGTATCAGACTTATGTCATTTTACTTTCTTTTCTATCTGCTCTTTCCTTTTATCTAATCGCCGAGACTGATTTAGTAGGACACAACCCAACTCTGAGCGGATGAAACACTTTGTTAAGAAGTTGGCAAACACTTGCTGAGAAGCTGTCAAACACTTGCTGAGAAGCTGTCAAACACTTGCTGAGAAGCTGTCAAACACTTGCTGAGAAGCTGGCAAACCACTTGCTGAGAAACTGTCAAACACTTGCTGAGAAACTGGCAAACCACTTGCTGAGAAACTAGCCATCCTCGAGCTTTAACGACATGATCACAAGCCTCGGTGGAACATATCAAAACCCGAGTTTTAACCAACATAAGCCTCTACCTCGGCGGAACGAATCCAGCCCCGAGTATTTCTTTCGATCACAGGCCTCGGTGGAACATATCCAAACCCGAGTTTTAACCAACAAAAGCCTCTACCTCGGCGGAACGAATCCAGCCCCGAGTATTTCTTTCGATCACAGGCCTCGGTGGAACATATCCAAACCCGAGTTTTAACCAACATAAGCCTCTACCTCGGCGGAACGAATCCAGCCCCGAGTATATCTTTCGATCACAGGCCTCGGTGGAACATATCCAAACCCGAGTTTTAACCAACATAAGCCTCTACCTCGGCGGAACGAATCCAGCCCTCAGTATTTCTTTCGATCACAGGCCTCGGTGGAACATATCCAAACCCGAGTTTTAACCAACATAAGCCTCTACCTCGGCGGAACGAATCCAGCCCCGAGTATTTCTTTCGATCACAGGCCTCGGTGGAACATATCCAAACATGAGTTTTAACCAACATAAGCCTCTACCTCGGCAGAACGAATGCAGCCCCTAGTATTTCTTTCGATCACAGGCCTCGGTGGAACATATCCAAACCCGAGTCGACTAAAACCATTCGGGACTTATGCTGAAAGGAAATAAATCAACCTTTGAAGCCCTATACTGATCTAGCGCAGACGTCCCCTTGCTAGGCCAACGAAAATCAAAAAAAAAAACCCCGGGGGAATAAAATTAAAACAAAAAAGCGGGGGTGACATGGCACTTATCCCAAAAAAAAAAAATTTCACAAGTAAAGTTGACAACATGGATCTCCCAGAATAGCGTCCTATCCGAGGTTTCCAAAACATAACTCTAAATCTTTCAATTCAGGGTCCCGGTGAACCAGGACTTGGATCAATGAGCGTTCTAAATGGTAAGGGCACTTCCTCTATACATCGAGACTCTGTGGAGCCCGAGTACTTCCTGAGGGCTCCTCCTCACAACGCTGGAGCAGACACACGCTACGAAGGCATTTCCCCTCCTCGTGCTGTGTCTCTCACAGATCCGAACGATCCTAGGATCAAATAGTGTTCGAAGCATTAATGGCATGTTCCTCCTTAAGTTCGATACTGTAGGGGTTTTTAGGGGGTGAATCCGGCAACGCAGCGGAAGCGGTGAAAATCCGATTTTCAGATTTCAAAACTTTTTCTCGGATTAATTAAATAAACATATTTATTTAACATTCCAATAATCAAATTATGAAAATAAATTCAATAAATCATATTTAAGTGAATTTACCGAAATACCCTTACTTTGTATTTTTGTCCATTTTAGTCCGAAATTGATCTAATCAATTTTGAATGATTCTAAATCATTTCCAAGATGAACTTATGATGTTCAAAACATCAAAACACCAAAAGCACCAAAATTGACTCCAAAGCCGTGAGCCTCACAAGGGGGGGGGGGGTTGTGCATTTTTTCATTTCATGCATCAAAACACATCAAGATGTAATCCAATGGTCATGAAACTTTATATGCATCATATACACACATAAATACACAACATATATGAAAAGCCCCAAATTTGGAATTGGTCATGAACCCTAATTTTTCAATTTCCACAAATTGGACAAATTAGACCAAATACATTAAATCAATTACTTCAATCATCATTCTTCCATCCAATCCAAGTCTCAACACAATGAAACAACTCAAGATCAAATCTAGGTCATTTAAGAGTGGGTCAATAACTCTAGATTAGCAACATGGTTTCCAAAACCTTAAAAGAAAGCTTATTACTACAATAGTCATACACTTCCTTCATCACACATGCTTTACACCTCCTTCAAAAATTCCATCAAAAAAAACCACAAGGAACAAAGAAAGAAATAACCTAAGGATATCATATATTAAAGCCTAGATCCTAAGAAACAATTTCCTTACAAATAGCAAGTTGGAAAAAACTTACTAAAATCAAGCTTTTCTTTGATCTTTCTTTCTTTCTCAAGCTTCCTTTAAGTCTCTTCAATGGAGTTTCTTTTTGTTTAAAGTGTATTAGGTTACTAAATGAAAATGAAATGAAAACAATATATACTTGCTTTATTTTTAGCCTTGGCCGAATTTACCAAGCCAAATACAAGATAAGTAATTTCAATTTCATTTCATTTCAAATTAATGTTATCAACTTGCATAAATATCTTAATACAACTTTATTAGATATTTATTTAAGTCAACAAAAGCAACTAACATCATTTACTTAATATATCCTAATGTAAGATATTTATATTTTAATTAATTTAATCATTTAACAATTAAATAATTAATTAATTAATCAAATACAAATATATTAAATATATGTATAATATTTACATTAAATATTAAAAACATATATTCATTTAGGATATAAGTCAAATAACTCATTTTGACTATTAATTAATGTATATTTAAATTAATCAAGTATTAAATGTAAATACACAATAATTAGGCAAATGACTATCTAGTCCTTTTAGCACGTATCTTGCGTTTAACCTTTAAACGACTTTATAAATAATCAATATTATTTATTAATGTTGCTCTAGTGCTCTACGAGTATGTTTCATTATTGAGACTCTCTAGATTCAGGTATATCCGTCACGAAATCTAATTTCGTGTCCATAATCTATCCACCCGTAGATTATGACGATCACAGATAATCTCGCTGAACCATACAGGTCGAGGTCATGGCAAATGTATAATTCCTCCGTCACAGGTATCCGGATAAATCCCAGAGATTTAGATGTAAACGTCAAATCTCTATCGGGATTATCCAGTCGACTATTCTATTAGCAATCTCAAAAGAATGTTTAGAACTAGCTTCTAAACTTTACCACGGGCCCATGGTTTTATCTGATTGCTAATCATATGGACTACCTATGCTCTGATACACAGAACTGACGGATCCTATCTTGATACACATAGGACACTCTGAGGATTTGTCTACACCCAACGAACAGGCGGAGGTCTGATCTAAATAGATCGGTGACGTGACTGCCGTCTAAGTGTAGAAGATGTCTCATATGCCCACAATGGCATCTCAAGTCTAAGAATCACAAGTGCTACTCAACCCAAGAAGATTCTTATTGACGCTGGTGTACCATCCATTAAGAATCTTCGGTGAGTCGTTCAGTGTTTATCCGCTATAAACACCTACACGTCTATACTAGTCTCCAAGACTAATGGTTCATTGAGAAACCATTGGAATCATATATATTCCAGTATACGACATGTACCGGTCTCAACGGGTTTACTGTACTGACCAAGTAGTGTAAACCTTGACCAGGAACTGTCTGAGAATGACAACGTCATGATACTTCTCAATGTCCGTTGCGACGCTTTTGCAACTGTATCATGACTAATCATTCACGGGTCATTACGTCTTTACCATATAGAAAGATAGATTATATTATAGAAACTGCATATATTATTCATAATAATAATGTTTTACAGAAGTATTCAACAGAATTACAACCGGGAATTGGCGCTTAGAGCACTGATATTTGTTGGCGGCTGATTTTCGTCCCAGGGTTATCTGGGAATTTCACCCCGCGACGATCCTCCACCAACAGTGAATTTGTTTGGTTATGGGGAAAACCAAAGACAAACTTGATGAAAAATGGAAAAGCATGCAGATCTACACAGGTAGCTAACGTGGTTCGGCGGATGTGATCCAGCCTACGTCCACGGGCACAAAACATGCGGTATTTTATTAGAAAAATGGGTGCTCGGTCGACCGGAATGTGGTCGGCGAGGGCTAAGCCGAGCACTTTGTTCATGCTTTACAAAGGGTTTTCTTATTCTTTTTCCTCTCTCTTACTTATTAATTACAAAGAAAATACTCTCCTCTATTTTCTTCTTTCTTATGTGCTATTTTTCCCTATCAACAATATTATTTCAAGATTCATATGTAATATCAAGATTTATTCAAATAATTTGAAGTGAGCTTAGGCCTAATCCCACAAACCGAACCGATTTAAATATTGGGTCCAAATGTTGCCGCATTGTAGTGTCGGTTTATCACACATCATTAACCAACCATTTCATGGTCTTAAGTTAAAGATGGAGTTTAGGACTTGACCCAAGAAAAAATTATGAGAATCTGAAAACATAATGAAATCTTGAAAAGAAAAGGAAAAAAATCACCCTATTTTACCTATGAAATAAATAGTATCTCAAGATTTTTCCGGTATTTTTAAAATCGGACCGATAATTCAAAAGGTTTATGTAGATGCTGGATTTCGCCTGAGGTCCACAATCGAGAATTTGTATGATTGGGCACTAGTGATCCTCTAAAATAAAGGTAGAGTGAGCAGAGAGTTTCTACCCACCGGTGTGGTGGGTGCCGTAGGCACTCCGACGCTCATGTCAATAGTGAAGACGAGCGGTATATAAGGTGAGAGTAAGGTCTGAGGTTACATTGACCTCTGTTGACTACCGTGAGGGCGGTGAGCCGGTGTTTAGAGGGTGACCTCTTTTGAGAGCTCAAGTATGAGAGTTGAGACTTTGATATATCGTATTTCTGAATTCTGCTTCTATCTATAGGTTGATAGATATTACCTTTTTAGTTGGCACAATAGCTATATTAATAAGGTAAAACCTACAATATGTTTTGAGGTCTTAGCTTTCGGTGATTAAGAATATTTGTATATGGGGGTTAGTATATTTTTTGGGAAAAGAGATGATATGGTAGTTGGGAAATTAATTGAGTGTCTTTTGCACTGTCTGTTAATTTAGGATTTGGATAATAATGGTTTAAATTTTTTTAGGTAAGATACTGTTAGGAATTTGGGCTTTACTTGGATGAAAATATGATTTTGCCATTGGAACAAATTTGACATGTATAGTTTGTCATATACTTTTTAAGTCAATGAATATTTGACTTGAAAAGTATGCCGTCTGGAGTAAATCACGTAAGATTACATGGACGTTGATGTCGTATGTACCTGTCAAAAGTCATATCATGTTGAAGGAACTAAATAAATATCAAGTATAATCCTCCGTCGACCAATCTTGGAATTTGATTTCGCTTGGACCTGTCAACGATCAATCCATGTTAATGGAGCTAAATAAATATCTGGGATGATCATCAGTCTACCAATCTTGGACGTTAATTTCGTTTGGACCTGTCAAATGTAATATCATGTTGATAGAAATAAGTAAATATCAAAAATGAACCTCAATCGACTAGATCTGGATGTTGATCTGAGAGACTGTCAGGATTTTATAAGGAATGACCCTATCGATTGGACTAGATGAAAGCCAAGATAATCTCCAATCGACTAGACCTGCGAAGGTCCAGGGGAGTCTTCAATGTCGTCTGGACCAGATGAAGGTCCAGATCTTGATCTCGACTCGACATGAGCTATGGGAAATATTCCCGTCGACGGCCAGGATAATCTCCAGTCGACCAGACATGCTGAGGGTCCGAGGGAGTCTTTTATGTCGTCCTGACCAGATAAGTGTCCAGGTCTTGAACTGGACTCGATATAAGCCACAAGAAATATTCCCGTCGACTAGACCAGATGAAGGCCAAGATAATCTCCAGTCAATCGGTCCTAAGGAGGACTAGAAGAGTCTTCAATGTCGTATGGACCATAAGAAGGTCTAGGTCTTGAACTTGACTCGATATAAGCCATGAGGGATGTTCCCATTGAATAGACCAGATGAGGGCCATGATAATCTCCAGTCGATTGGTCCTGAGGAAGACCGGGGGAGTCTTCAATGTCGTCTGGATAAGGTGAAGGTCCAGGTCTTTAACTTGACTCGATATGAGCCATAAGGAATGTTCCCGTTGACTAGACCATATATAGGCCAAGATAATCTCCAACTGACTGGTTCTGAGGAGGACTAGGGGAGTCTTCAATGTCGTCTAGACCAGATGAAGGTCCAAGTCCTGAACTTGACTCGACATGAGCCGTGGGGAATGTTCCAATCGACTGGACCAGATGAATGCTAGGATAATATCCAGTCAACCAGACCTACTGAGGGTCTAGTGGAGTTTTATATGTCGTATGGACCAGGTTCCGGTTTTGAATTGGACTCGAAATGAGCCATTGAGAATGTTCTCGTCGATTAGACCAGATAAAGGCTAGAATAATCTCCAGCCGACTAGTCCTGAGGAGGACCAGTGGAGTCTTCAATGTCATCTGGACCAAATGAAGGTCCGGGTCTTCATTTGTGTCGTATGATATTGCATGCGAGCTTGAAACCACGAATCATGGTTAAAAATAAGGAGAAAATACTTTTACCTGTCATTTGGTGATCTGGTTGTCTGAATTTTTTGATAGAATCCGGAAGTTAGCCAACGTTATCTTGTGGATACTGGGTCGTCTAAACATTTTGGCTAACGTTACTGTGGGTTCATATTGTTATGTCGAATGGAACATGTTTGGCATATGACGTTTCCTGTATAAGATCACGAACATTGTTAGTAGCAAGGGAATGTCATTTATACATGTCGTCTAGGGTCAATGTCGTCCGGGGTCAATGTAGTCCGGGAAATTGATGGCTCTCCGGAGTAACCATGTTATGTATTCTGGGTCAATAGGAGATCTTCTTGCAAGAACTTATACTTTTTTTTGTCGCTGGAGAAGATGTTTCGTTGTCGTCTGGGATAATTAGAGACCAATAAAGAAAGTTCCATGTAAACCAAGAAGAACAAGTTTCTCCATTTTTTGTATGGGGAATATGATGGTCTTGATCTTCTTGGTAGGCTATCTGAGTAATCATAGCAACTTCCTTTCAGAATGTCCCCAGTCGACGACTTAGTTTGTCCATTCTTACTCGTTGGGAATTAAGTAGATTTCATGAGATGAGCCTTGAAATACTTGGGCTTTTATCTTATTACCACTGTAGCCCTAGTGAGAATTTCGAGACTTCTTTTTGGAGGAAAAATGAGGCACCAAAAGTAAAAGAGGGTATAAGAGGGCTTTGGAGGCTCATTTGCTTCATTCATCAAAAACTTCTCTCGTTTCGCAAGTGTGAAGGAGCTCACTTTAAGGTATTCTTCATTCATTCCTCGTGTTCTTCAATATTCTTAACGTAGATTCAATATGTTCTTGTTAAATTAGGTATTTGATTCTTAGGGTTGTAGTAAGATTATTGGAATTGTGTTCGAGGATTAGAGTAATTTGATCTTTAAGGCGGTAGAAACTTGGAAGATTTATTGTTTGTAGGCTTGAACATTGTGCAGTTGTTTGATTCAATGTCGAGTGAGGATTCGATGGATAACAATGATATTCTAGTAGAAAGGTATATTGAATCCCCTCTGAGGATTAATAGCGAGTCGACTGAGGACGAGGCATTGAGTTGGTCGTGTGAAGACTTTGGAGAGGCTGGGATTCTAACAATAGTCGAGCCACCTTTAGGAATACCAACCAACGTCACGCCACTCAGGACAATTCCAACCACTAGAGAGTCGAGTGGGATCCCAAGTACAATGAGCCAACACATATCTTGACTAGGAACCCAGCCAGTCGAGTGATCGAAAAATCAATGAGGGAGATGAAGTTAAAATATAGGTTTCCTCAGTCAATAGAGGTTAGATTAACAACGTCGACTGAGAGGATAAATTATAAAATACCTGGGTGGTTTGGGTTTTATGAGCGGCCATTCGTTGATAGATTTAGGTTCCCTATACCCAATTAGTATGGGAAGTGTTGAACCATTACGAGTTGGCCCTGTCCCAGTGAATGCCAAATACTTTGAGGATTCTATTATCGATTGAGTGCATGGCGTTTGAGTTAGGGATTGAGTTTGGGGTGAGAGACTTGCTTCATACCTACTATATGAATGAACATTTGAGAGAGAATAGGAGATACCATTTGTATCTTCGTCAGAAGAATGAACATTTGGTGTTAGGGCTTACAACGAATGATATAAGAGATTGGCAGAAATTTTACCTTTTTGTACGAGGGGAAAATGTTTTTGGGTCGACTGAAGTTGGGCGTATTCCTGAATATTGGAATTCGTCGAGTGAATTTTTTACTTTACTTTTCTATATTTACATATTTTGTTTGTATGACTGAGGTTTTTATCTTTCCATATGTAGGTCTTCAGCGTAACAAAACTTTTGATACAACCAGTCGAGTGGTCTCAAATGCGAAATTCATCCTTACTTTGCTTGCCCTTGATAGGAATTGGAGAGCCGTTTTGGAAGAAAGAAGACTAAGATTGACCCTGTTGTGGAGTGAGGTTTTTGATTCAGAAGGTACTCCTTTGGCTCATTGTAGATAAATTATGGCCGTAATATTGGGTACTTGGTCGTGTCGACTGACTTTTGGAAGGCTGCTATTTTTAAAGTCGTAACACCTGAAGAAATTTTGTGCGCAGTTGAAATCATGCCGGGTCAATTCAATGTGCCATCACTTGAGGAGATAAAGAACAAAATAAAAAACAAAAGGGCCAAAGGAAATGAGCCTGAAGCTCAAGAAGTCGAGGTCCCAATTCCGAAGGAAGTGGTTTTAATTGAGACTCCCTATGTACCAAGACAGTCGACTGATATGGCTGTAGCGTCAATGAAGGGGAAAGTCGTGGTTGAAGTGGAGGAGAATCTGGAGAATTTTATAGTGAAGATTCCTCATGGGTCGACTGTAATTTCATACCCCTCCAGCCACTCAAAGTTCATCAAAAGGCTCATTCTTGAAGAAGATGAACATAGGCTAACTGAATTGGGCCTACTGGAGACAAGCAAAAAGGTTGCGGCATTGAGTTACCAGGTAAGGGTTCTCAAGAACTTCCTTTTTTTTATGTTTTCTTTTGGTCGAATGGGAAATAACACAAATGTTTTTCCAGACTATGGAATGCGGCCTTTTCATGCAAGAGTATGTTGAATCGAGCCAGAGGCAAACAAGGGAGTTGGAGAAGTCCAACATGACAATTAGGAAGGAGAATGCCGAGTTGAATGAGGCATTTGAGAAGAAGGCTAAGAGGGTGGATGAAGTGGAGAAGGAGCTGAAGTCGACTCGGGCAACATTAAAGCTATAAAAAGAGGTTTCTGACGTTGAGAATAAGGCTTAAAATGAAAGTGTGCATTCTTTGAATAATGCGAATAGTGAGTTGGAAGAGAGACTGGAATGGCTCTTCTACGAGGCCATTCTTATTGAGATGAGCAAATTGATGAGGCAATATCTGGCTGGGGAGCATAAGTATTGGACTCTCAAAAAGTGGATAAGGGAGTAGGAGCGATATGAAGCTGGGATCTCTTAGTCGGATGAGGAGATTAAAGAAGGTGAAGAGATTGTTCCAGTCGCTGTTGAATCCGTCGACTCGAGGGGAAAGTTACAGCAGATGAGGAGTTAGTATAGCCATGGGAGATTCTCAAATGAGCTTAAGAGAAGATCGTTGAGGTTGGTGAAGGATATGGTTCAAAAGAAAGTCAGACTCTAGAGATTGAGGTCGCACCTGCCTCTGATAATCAAGATGCCCTTACTACTGTCGTTTCCCTTGCTGAGGTTCCAAAAGTTGAAGCTGCTGAAGACTGAAGATCGTACTCCTCTTTTGAAATTGTAATTTTGAAGGCTGATGGCCTTTATGTAAAGACTTTATTTTCTTATATTTACTTATTCTTGATTTTATTATCACCTGAACTTATGTTTGTAGAAGTGTCACATAGATGCTTGAGTAATCTTAACTAATTTGGGGAATTCCATCAAACCAAGTTATGAAACAGTGGGAAATTTTAATAAATCTGAAGTGAAAAAAGGCTACAAGGTAGTCTCCTTATCCCCTAGTCATAGAGTAGTCACTTGTCGAGTGGCTGGTTTATGACTCTTAGTCAGAAGGTCTACATGTAGAATCGCTTGAGAAGTACGACGTTCCAGCTGTTTTGAATAGGTCTCTTATCTTTTGTTTTCAATTTATAGGCTCATTGTACAACGACCTTGGTAATAATGTATAGGTCTTCCCATGTAGGTCCAAGTTTTCCATCTCTCACTGCCTTGGTGTTTTGAAAGACTTTACGCATAACTCATTCTCCTTCTTCGAATGTTCGAAATCTGACATTCTTGTTAAAGTACCTTGCCATCCTCTGTTGATGGGCTGCAAGTCATATGTAAGTGTGTTATCTTAACTCGTCAATGGTATCAAGGATGTGGTTCATAAGCTGTTGTTTGGAATCTTCTTCGATCCACTGGTACCGTGGAGATGGGATGTTTCATTCTGCTTATATTTACTTATTCTTGATTTTATTATCACCTGAACTTATGTTTGTAGAAGTGTCACATAGATGCTTGAGTAATCTTAACTAATTTGGGGAATTCCATCAAACCAAGTTATGAAACAGTGGGAAATTTTAATAAATCTGAAGTGAAAAAAGGCTACAAGGTAGTCTCCTTATCCCCTAGTCATAGAGTAGTCACTTGTCGAGTGGCTGGTTTATGACTCTTAGTCAGAAGGTCTACATGTAGAATCGCTTGAGAAGTACGACGTTCCAGCTGTTTTGAATAGGTCTCTTATCTTTTGTTTTCAATTTGTAGGCTCATTGTCCAGCGACCTTGGTAATAATGTATAGGTCTTCCCATGTAGGTCCAAGTTTTCCATCTCCCACTGCCTTGGTGTTTTGAAAGACTTTACGCATAACCCATTCTCCTTCTTCGAATGTTCGAAATCTGACATTCTTGTTAAAGTACCTTGCCATCCTCTGTTGATGGGCTGCAAGTCGTATGTAAGTGTGTTATCTTAACTCGTCAATGGTATCAAGGATGTGGTTCATAAGCTGTTGTTTGGAATCTTCTTCGATCCACTGGTACCGTGGAGATGGGATGTTTCATTCTGCTGGAATGACTGCCTTAGTTCCAAATGCTAGTGAAAATGGGGTTTCTCCAATCGACGAACGAGCAGTTGTCCTGTAGGACCATAAGACTCATGGGAGCTCGTCTGCCCATGCCCATTTTGCTTTCTCTAATATTTTCTTCATATTGTTCATAATAGTCTTATTGGAAGACTCAGCTTGATCATTGGCTTGTGGGAAGCGTGGGGTTGAGAAATTGAGTTTGATACCCCAATTCTTGCAAAAGTCTTGGAAATAGAGGCTGATGAACTGTGAACCATTATCAGTCAAAATTTCTCTTGGTAGCCCGAATCGACATATTATGTTCTTCCAAATGAAGGTTTGTACTTCTCAGTCTCGTATCTTAGCAAAAATGTATGCTTCAATCCATTTGGAGTAGTAGTCTGTGAGCGCAAGCATGTAGACTCGCTGGCTTGGGGCGGTTGGGAGTTTGCCTACGATATCCATCCCTCATTTCATGAATGGCCAAGAAGAAAGAATTGGGTTGAGTCTTTTTGGAGGCAGGTTTGATACTGGGGTGAATCTCTGACACTTATCATATTTTCTGGCGAAATCTGCAGCGTCGGCTCGCATAGTGGGCTAATAATACCCTGATGTGTGGGCTCGGCATGAAGGCTCCTTCCCTCTGAGTGATTTTCACATTCTCCTTCATGCATCTATGCCAATATGTATTGGGCTTCCTCGGAGGTGAGGCACTTGGGATAGGGCCCATAAAATGACATCTTCAAGAGTTGGCCATCATAAATGGTGGATCTTATAGTTTTTCGTTGATTCTCCCGAGCCTCAATTTTATCTGGTGGGAGCGTGTCGTCCTGCAGGTATTTCACTATTGGAGTAATCCATGAGTCGGCTAGAGTGACTGAGGCTACGACCTTAGTCTATTCCTTCCAAATGGCTGGCCATTAGAAGTACACCACTAGAATAGATTGGGGTTCGTTCCTTTGCATTGTCAAGCCAAGGGTGGCTAAAGCGTCTGCATGAATGTTTTAAGTCATAGGAACTTGTGAAATGGTTAAGTCCTCGAATGTCGCTTGGAGTTCCTTTACCTTTTGCAAGTAAGAAGCCATTTGTGAGTCTCTTGCTTGGTATGTTCCTTGGAGTTGGTTGACAATGAATTAGAATTCTGACTTGATTTCTATCTTTTTGACTCCCAAATCCTTAGCCAACGTCAATCCAGCAACCAGAGCTTCATACTCGGCTTCATTATTGGTGACTTTGAAACCATATTTGACTGCATGTTGAAGTATGTCGCCTTCAGGAGTGGTGATTATAATTCCTAACCAACATCCTCGCTTATTGCCTGACCCGTCGATTGAAAGTTTCAAGTGTTTGTCGACTAGACACATTGGACCTCTAGTTGAGTCGGGACTTGTATGCTGGGGCTGAAGTTGGCTAAAAATTCTGCTATTGCTTGAGACTTGATCGCGGTCCGTGGCTGATAAGTAATATCATACTCTCCAAGTTCCACTGTCAATTTTACTAACCTCTCAGATAGCTCATGTTTGTGGAGTATACTTCTCATGGGATATGAGGTGTAAATAGTGATTGGGTGCCATTGGAAGTAAGGGCGTAGCTTCGGTCTGTCATGATCAAAGGAAGTAATAGCTTCTCCATCTGGGTATAGCGAGTCTTTGCATCGAGTAGAGCCTTACTCACATAGTAGACTGGGAGTTGTGTTCTCTGCGCTGACAGCTTGTTCCGAAATCCCCAAATAGAGGAAAAGCCTTTCTATGTCGATTGGCTTTAAAAGGAGTGGTGGAGTGGTTAAGTATCTCTTGAGTTCCTTGAAAGCTTCCTCGTAGGCTTAAGTCCATTCGAAGTTCTTTGTTTTCTTGAGGGCAGAGAAGAATAAAAAAATCTTATCTGTTGACTTGGAGATGAACCTGTTTACTACTACAATCCTCCATACAAGTCACATGACATCTTTCGGGCTGGTGGGAGAAGAGATATTAATGATGGACTTAATCTGATCAAGTTTGTCTTCTATCCCTCGTCGAATGACCATGTAGCCGAGGAATTTACTCGAAACTACACCGAATGCGCACTTCGTAGGTTTTAGCTTCATGCCATATTTCTTCATTATGTCAAATGCTTGCCCTATGTGCATTAGATGCTACTCGGCTTCTAATGACTTCACCAACATGTTGTCTATGTAGACTTCAATGGTTTTCGTAATTTGTTAGGAGAACATATTTTTGACGAGACGTTGGTGGGTGGCTTCAGTATTCTTGGGTCCGAATGGTATCACCTTTAGCAATGGATGTCTCTGTTAGTGATAAATGCAGTATTTTCTTGGTCGTTTGGGTGTATGAGGATCTGATTGTAGCCTGAGTAGGCATCCATGAAACTCAACAACTCATGTCCAGATGTAGTATCGACCATCGAATCAATATGAGGTAGAGGAAATGAATCTTTTGGACATGCCTTGTTCAAATCCGTGAATTCAATGCAGACTCGCCACTTCCCATTTTTCTTTCGAACCAAAACGACGTTTGCAAGCCATTTTGGATATTAGACTTCTTTGATGGCTTCGTTTTGTATACATTTTTGAATTTCCTCGTCGATGATTTGGTTTCTCTCTGGATATTGGAATTTTTTGATGGCTTCGTTTTATAGACTTGCCACTTCTCATTCTTCTTCAAGAAGATGATTAATCAACTCGTAGCTTGGGTTCTAAGTTGGCCCTAATTTGAGTTTTATGATCTGCATGTTGAGGGTGAATCTGAACATCATCGAGTTCTTCAATGTTTGGCGGATTTTGCTCGATAGTACGAGATCATTCCTGTAATTGCTATGCTGACTGAGGCTTTGTCTTTAGAGTCGTCTAATAGTAGTTTCTGGAGGCGATTTGATCTCCATTGATCTCTTGGACACTCCACTTGGTGGGGAACTTCAGCACTTGATGGTAGATGGATGATACTGCTCTCATGTCATGAATCTAAGGTCGGCCAACAATCAAGTTGTAGGTTGAGGGAAAGTCCAAGACTAAGAACGTGGTTAGTTTATTAACTCCTCTGGCGTAGACTGGAAGATATATTTATCTCATGGTGAACTTATGTTCTCCACTGAAACCTATCAGCACAGTCGACTGCTGATTGATCTTCTATAATTCAGCCCTCATATCTGCAAGGGTAGTAGTAAATATGATGTTGGCTAAGGATCATATATCAATCAACACTCGCTTGATCCTGAAGTTTGCAACCTGCAAGAAGATCACCAGAGCGTTATGATGTGGGTTTCTTTGACTGGAACTGCTGTCGTCTGGAAATTCGATTATCGAGTTTGTGAACATCCATTCTATTGACATTGTAGAGTGGGAAAACCCTACTACAACTGCTCTTGAATGTCGTTTGGCAGCCGAGTAAGAGACGCCACTGAATTCAGATTCGCCTGAAATAAAATTTACTATATTGTTTATTGGTGGTGGTGACTGGGGGCCGTCTCCCCGTTTGTCCCTTTCGTCTCTTCGGGCCAACGTGGCCTTGCCTTTTTCTGTAAGCAAGTCTTTCAGATATCCCTTATTTAGTAGTTCCAGAACTTCTAACCTCAGGGCCACACAGTATGCTGTCGTATGGCCGTAGTCTCGGTGAAACTCGCACCATCTACTTGTGTCCACACAGTATGCTGGTAGAACCGTCTATGGAGTGTGAGGGCCATTTCACCTCATTCCCCATCTTCTTGAGGACTGAGACCAGTTCTCCTGGAGAAACGGTGAAGTTGTATTCTGGAAGTCTTGGGATGTTATATGAAGTCTTGTTTTAGACCCTGTATGGAAAGGGTCGGCGATCAAAATCTCGATTAAGAGGGTTATGGTCCATTCTTTGAAGAACTCTTCTGTCTACTGACTATGGACCTTTGCCAGTGAAATCTTTGGGTCGCTTGGGAAGATTTGATATTCTTTCATTTTGTAGATTGGAGGAAACTTCTCTCTTTTTGTTCCTTTTATCTTCCTCCCATCTGATTTCGATTTGGGCTCGAGCCATCACTTGATCCATAGTGTAGCATCAGACTTTCGTTAGCTTTTTATAAAGCCCGCTGTCTGCTAGCGGCCCATTTCTGAAGGCGTCAACAACACTCGGCTAGTGGAAATCCGAAATATATATTCTCTCCTTGTTGAAATGAGCTACGTAGCCTCGTTGAGATTCTCTCTTCCGCTGTTGAATTACATTAAGGTCGTCTGTGGTTTTCTCAAGTTTACAATAGCTGGAAAAGTCCTCCACAAAGTTATCAGCTAGGTCTTGATATGACCAAATAGTCCGATAAGGTAGATTGATGAACCAAGTGAGGGCGGGGCCTGCCAATGTCTCTCCAAACCCTCTGCATATTCCAGCTTCCCATTGGTACGGTGTCAGGCTTGTAGACATCATCTTGTATTTATAATGAATCACATGGTCGTTTGGGTCTGTGGATCCATCATATAACTTCATATCCAGAGGGCTGAACTTTCGTGGGAGTTCGATGGAAGTAATGGTCCCTAAGAAGGGAGTGTCTGAAAACGTTCCGGCTCGAGTTTTTCTCACTGATAGTCTAACACCGGATAGGCTGGACAAAATTGCCTCTTTAAACTCTTGCTTTTCTTTGCGCATGGTGGAAGCGACATGTTGTGTTTGGTCGACTAGAGAGATTGGTTGACTTCTTTGGTGGCTTTGGAGGTGGTGTTTTGGTGGCAGATCATCATTTTCTACATCGTTGAATGATCCCAAGAGGTTGGTTTGAATTGTATGATTGTTGGGATGGTCCGGAGTTTCACGATGTTTGGAGGTTGATGAAATTTACTCCAATTGCTTCTGAAGGGTTGTGTTAGAGCTTTGCATGGCTAAGGTCTCCTCCTCTAAAGCTCCTAACTGTTCTTGGAGAATGGCCAACTATTTGGCCACAGGATCTGGTGTCTATTCGCTGCCATAAGCCATGTGTAGCTGTGTTGAAATGATCGTAGACTGAGAAGATTTTTGCTTGTTATAAATCGCTAAGGCCCCACGGTGGGAGCCAAATTGTAGACCATGGATTTCGCCTGAGGTCCACAAACGAGAATTTATATGATGGGGCACTAGTGATCCCGCAAAAAAAGGTAGAGTGAGCAGGGAGTTTCTACTAACCGGTGTGGTGGGTGCCGTAGGCACTCCGACACTCAAATTCAGTAGTGAAGACGAGCGATATATAAGGTGAGAGCAATGTCCGAGGTTACCTTGACCTCTGTTGACTGCCGTGAGGGCAATGAGCTGGTGTTTAGAGGGTAATCTCTTTTGAGAGCTCAAGTACGAGACCTGAGACTTCGATCTATCGTACTTCTGAATTATGTTTCTATTTATAAGTTGATAGATATTACATTTTTAGTTGGCACAATAGCTATATTTATGAGGTAGGACCTACAACATGTTTTAAGGTCTTAGCTTTCGGTGATGAAGAATATTTGTATATGGGGGTTAGTATATTTGTTGGGAAAATAGGGAATATGACAGTTGGGGAATTAATTGAGTGTTTTTTGGGCTGTCTGTTAATTTGGGCTTTGGATGAGAATGGTTTAAATCTTTTGGGCCGAATACTGTTAGGAATCTGGGCTTTACTTGATATTGGGCCCGAGATGAAAATACAATTTTGCCCTTGGAACAAATTTGGCCCGTATAATTTAATAAGTCAATAATTTGATCGGTTGAACCGTTCAAAAAAATCGACAAAACCGACCTACGTCATAAATTTTTTTATTTAATTAAAAATTATAAAAAAAAATATTAATTTTTGATTTTTTTTAAAAAAAATTAAACTGATCCGGTCTGATTTACCGATTTTGATTGGCTTTTTTACAACCCAATTTTTACCCATTAATTGGATTGGACTGACGGCCGGTCCCGACTAATTCAACCAGGTCCGGTTGTGGATTTTTCCATTTAACAGCAATTTCAGTGCCCAACAGATTTAGTACAAAGTTCAAAGCTAATGAGGCGGGTACAAAGGAATGAGACAGTATCCTATCAGAGTTCATATGCTCGCAAAACTACAGTAACTTATTACAAAACCATTAGTCTAGCAGTACAAGAGAAACCAAAATTAAAATTATGAACAGCGCGGGTTTATATACAGCTCTATGCAGTGAGTAAAGATTCTGGATCCAACAGGCGAACAGTCTCTGGAAAATCCGATCTTTGTCCAGCGAGGGAGTAATATGCAAGTATATGAGCTGGATGTTGGTTGACTGACGGGTTTCCAAGCTGATCAATGTCGGAAACTAATCTAGGAGGTATCAACTCGATATTCCAATAGGGGCGGGCCATTCTCAAAATATCACGGCCATCTCTTGATGCTCGATAACCCTGCACCCATAAATACCTCAGTGAGGTCAGTTGCATCACAGCAGTTGCAAGTGCGCGCTCACTGAAGGAACAGCCCCTCATTTCTAGTTTTTGCAAGTTAGGGCATCCCGTGGAAAATGCTATAAGCCCCTCATCAGTCTCGCCGACACAGCCCAAAAGCATCCATCTCACATTATGACTGTACTGCCCAACATATCTCAGACCTGTATCCGTCAAACCCCCCTGTTGGAGATACAGAGCAAATCGTCTCAACTTATCACATCCCATCAGTAAAGCTCGAACTCCATTGTCAAGTGGCAAATCTGCTATCTTCTCTTGTCGGTCAAGTAAAACTAGTCGAAAATCAGAGATTTTTCTCAAGTTGGCACCAATACACTCCAGAGATTCATTTGTGATATCTGAGACATAAATTGCAATGTACTCCAGCTCTAAGCAGCCCTGAGCCAAAGCCATTAATCCTCTTTGCGAAACAAGACCTTCTTCATCCTCCATTCCCTGCTCATCAGCCCCTCGCTCAATCCTAAGCTTCTTTAGCTTCTTACAACTCCGAGCAAGAACTTCTAATCCTCTATCCCCAATTACATTCCTTGTCTGCCCATAGGAAAAGAAAAATAAGAATTTCAGTTAATCCCAAATCCAGAGAACATAGACATCTCTCTGATTTTCTAAAATATTCTTCAGAATTTGGCGCTTTACATTGCCCTACAATTTCAAATTATCCTCAAGCCGATTAACACAGTATATAAAACAAACAGTGATTTCTCAAACCTTAATGCACATCTAAAATATACCCCAGAAAACAGAAAAACAAAAGAGAAGAAAAACCACGATTTAAGATATATATATATATATATATATATATAGCTGTTAAGCAAATAAGAAGATAAAACAAAACCTTACTTAAACAACTCACATGTAAAACACATATGAAACAGTTTTTCCCCATAGCAGTAGACAAAAGTATAGTATGAGTAAAATAAAACAAACAAAAAAGTTGATTCTACCTCCAGAATTTCTAAGTTGGGACATCTCTGGATCAACAGACAATGGTCCTCTGTGTTAAGTAATGCATAGAGGAGATCCAACTTTTTCAGAATGGCTGCAGAAGGGAATACTATCGGCATATGGCCTTGCTCCATATAGGATAGACCCAAACAACATAGTCTTGAGGGAAATGCTACAGCAGAGTACCTCTCCGATTCATGATTGAAGGATCCCCCACAAAATTCCTCTAAAGCAGTTGCAGCTTGAAAGAAATTAACAAGGTCCAAGAGTTCGCAGTCATTAATTTTTACAGAAACCAATGACCGACAATTTCTGGCTATAAGTTCAAGGTCTTCAAAGTTGACTTTGACAAGATAAGTCATATAGAAATTTAATGTTTCAAGAACTGTGTTATATGAAGCAAGATCATGAAGCCATTCACCATCTTTCTCAAGAATTGAGCTCTCCTCCAAAAATAAAGTTCTTAATTGCCTGTTGAGACACAACAAAAGCAATAGAAACATAAATCTACTATGTCTCACTGGATTAAAACTTCGAAACAAGGAGAATTATCTGTAACTAATTAGCATAAGGCGTTCCCAGGACCAAATCAAGAAAAAGAAGACATCTGAAATGATCCATTTAAATGGAATACAATACGTCAACCAGTTCCTAGGCCTAGATCATCTACAAAAGTTAAGAAATCACACAAGTTGGCCACTGCACGTCACTTTAAAAGAAGTTGAAAAAAATATACCAATAATTATTAACATTAACCCCACAGAAAAATTAAAATAACATTTGGAGACGCATGTTTTCACACTTTTGTTTTGAAGGTGTTAACTACTCCATTAAATAGTCATTTTCATGTTAATGCCGATGTCTTCTTAGACCTTCACCATGCTTTCAACCCTACGCGAAAAAATGACAATATGGGCAAAATCTGAAAAGCCCCAATTTTACTACAGTAGAAGAATTAGAGTCAAGAAAGACAACTGTCAAAGAGAAGTACATAATTTACACACTTTCTAATTTCATCAAAATGCACTTAAAATTAACAAGAGAACAGATATTGACATTATAGCAGCTTCGCTTCAAGCAAAACAAAGAAAAAACTAACAGAAGAATAAACTAACATTCCATTAAATGAGATACCCAACTTGCTTCTATTTTCACAAAATCAATCTTCTAAACACAATAAAATACTATAAACCCCTCAATCAAGTGATCTATCTGTTAGTAAAATATGCAAATTTCTTCGAAGTTTTTAATCTTCCCAAACAAGTTTATGCATTTGAAATTGAACCATAATTAGACACAAGCCATGAACAAATTGAAGATCCCTGCACTTCAATAACACCAGATAAACAGAAAAAAGCATATATTAAAAAAAAAAACACAGGTAAGTAAGCAAGCACCTGCACGAGCGACTCACGTGCAGAAGCCCATCAGTAGAGAAACCAGAACACTTGTCAAGCTTCAAAACATGAAGATCCCTCCCTCTCGCCCTGGACAAAACCTCCAGATCCGAATCTGTCACAATCATCCTCCTAAAATGAACCGACTTCAAACAATTAAAAGACGACGCCATCTCCTGAACCCACGGAGTCACGTAGCCGCCCCAATCCTCAGGAATCAAATTAAACATAGCCGCTCTAGGCTTCCCCTTCAACTTCAAGGACTCCAAGTTCCCAAAACGACACCGTAGCCGCTCAGGAGTCGTCGTATAACACAACGCTATCGTTATATGCTTTCGCGTGGTCGCGTCGAGCTCGTACCACCTCCTACATACCAACGACACCGCGTCTCTATCCTTGGGATCTTCTATGTACGGCACCACGAAGTCAAACAGCGTATCAGTATCCGGCATCCCACTGTTCATTTTATTTACCTTTTTGTCCTCCTCCTCCATTCGTTCGTTCTGATATGAGAAATTTAAATTTTATTTTTAATTTAGTAGTGTGAGTGAGATTGAGAGAGATAAATTGGTAATACAGATAACTGAGTGGTGGAACAAATAGACGGTGGAAATTATCGGAAGAGTGGATCAGACGGCAACAGTTTAAAAAGTTGTTGTATGAAAGAGAGCATACCCAGGGTTATATTGCCGTTGGATTCACCCAGGGTTATATTGCCGTTGGATTCACCCGAACCAACAAGGATGAATCCAACGGCTGATGCCCTTAGTATGAATTAGGGGTGAGTATCGGTTCTGGTTCTATCCGGAATCGATTGGAACCGGACCGATTTTTCGGGTTTGAAACCGGAACCGGTTGTAATCGGGTAGATTCCGGTTCCAAAAATGAAGAAACCGATTTTATCCGGGTAGTTTCCGGTTCCAAAATGATCGGAACCGGAACCGGACCATGTAACCGATTTATATGAACATTTAGAGATTTATATGAATATTTAGAGATTTAAATTTCGGTGCTTTGAGATATTTCTTTTAATTCATCTATTTGTTGCTAAATTTTTAGATTGTGTTTTCTGATATTGTAACAATTATGTTTGCTGGGAGCTTTGTTGACATTGCGTGTGCTCGCTCTCTGCATTATCAGTTCTACTCTTGGTATGTAAGCTGGACAGAATACTTTTTTTTTTGGTGATTGATTTGGTAGGATAATTGTGCTGCTTATAGTTTCAAAAGTTGTTTTCTTCACTTGATCCAATTTTAGCAGGCCAAACTGTATTTTCAATTGGAAGAGCAAAAGTATTCTCAAAGTTTGGACAAAAAGCAAATCCATTTTGTGATGTTGTCTGAACTCCCATATTATAATATAACATGAATTGTATTTTATCATGTCTTAACTTTTTCCTTGAGCAGAAGGTGTATCATTTGGTAGTGTTTGTCAATTTTAATGTCTTGTGATTAAGTGTTTATCATTCATTTTAATTAAAATATTTTTCATTTTCTTCGTTCTTGAGCTTCTGCCTCCGATTTGGTCCCCGTTTTTTCCTACGGACTCGTATCAGAATGTAGTTTTTATTAAAATATTTTAAAATAGGGTAATTCGAAACCGGACCAGAACCAGATTGGAACCGAATAATAGGGTACCCTGTTTAATTGGGTAGGTTCCGATTCCACTTAGTGCGGAACCGAATTTTTCCGGGTAGGTTCCGGTTCTATGCGGAACCGAAATCGAAACCGGTTTTGCTCACCCCTAGTATGAACAAATCCAGGGATATCTTAGCATTGACTTATTTTGATTATACAAAGTCATTATTAAAGTACTCATTATCAATCACGGAACTTAAGTAGAGTAAGTAGAATCTTTGGTTGTTTCAAATTCTTACAAAAAATGCACTATCTAAACTCGAACTCAGGACTTAACAATCAAGTTCTAATCTCGTTATCACCAAGTCACATCCCTTAAACCAATCCATTCAATTATAGTTGGGAGAATTTAATACCTTATCTAACTATGAACGGTGTGATGGTAATATATTCAGATCTGATCCAGAAGATTCAGATACGAAAAATTGAGATCCGCATTAATAAAATTCAGGATTCAGATATACATTTTAAAGATCCATACGAATCCAGATTCAAATTCAAATTTAAGTGAATACAAAATACTGATATCCAAATAAAAAATAATAAAAATTATTAAAAATTATTTTTATTTATAATTTTATACTTAGATTAAGATTTTTTGGATGAATTTTAAATTGTAATTGTTATTTTAGATGTTAAATTATTATTGTTTAGTTAGAAATATTATTTTATTTTATTTTAAGTATTTAAAATTAAACAATTTTAAAATAAAATTAAAAATCCGATTTTTTTACGAATCCAAATATCTGGAGATCCGCATAAAAATATATGGATTTAGATCCATAAAATAAAATATGGATTCAGATCCGTATTTTGCTTTCCCTAGTGCCATGTGGATCTATCAATTGGACGGAAAATGAATCAATGGATATTAATGCAAACTTCAGATTATTATTAAAAGGAACTTAATAATGGCATAATTTGATTATAGATAAATCATCAAGATGGTCTTATCAAAAATACAATAAGAGCCTAAGATAATTGAAGATTTAAGTGAGATTGTTATAACTCTTGTATTTATTTGGAGACCTACCTAATGATCTCCTTATTCAAAATAAAAACATTATGAAGTTTCACATAATAATACTTTAATTTTTTTTGGTAATCGATGTTCGGGCCAGCTTACACGACCTCAATTAATTCTCGGGACCTGTGCTTCGTGTCCTCAAAAGTTTTCCAGCACATATCAAGGTAAGTTGCTTATTTTTTACACCAGGGGACATGACCCCCAATGGAAATGCATCTAGTGAGATTCGAACCTTGAATTTAAGATGGAGCAAGCCATTTAAACCCAAGATTTTTACCACTAAATACAGCAAGAATGTCATATGATAGATTCAATGTTCATTCACTAATCATATGTGCACGAAATACATAAAACTCACTACATAAATATGAGTATTTAAATACCTAATGATTTAATTCGGTTAGTTTTATCTATATTTTGAATATTGATATTATGTATATAGTATGTTAGAGTCCCCAAGGGGTGTGACTTGAAGGTGTAAGGCTCATGATCTGACCTTGAGGTTCTGTGTTCGAATTCAGAGAATGCTTTTCTTGTAAGAGTCTGAGACAGCCGAGGGTTTTACCTGCTCCGCTTAAGCCCGGAAGGGGTGGTTTGAATTGTAAAATTTTATGATTTTTCTAATCACCGATGCTATTTGTACTCTTGAGCACTTTCCGGCACCGAATTTTTATTATTTTCATTTTTACATCTAAAATAACAAAAATCAAAAAATAAGTTTTGAATCAATGCATTATATCTAAAATGGTATAAATCACTAATCTTATTTATAGAACATGTTGATGGTGATTTTCAGACTCGAGAATATATGAAATATGGAGAAGGATATTAAGGGGATTTCACTTACTAAGATGGGGGCCCAAGGTTTTTGCGAGGATGAGGATACAGGCCCAAGGCCCAGAGGCGTCTGACCCGATTAATGGATCAAAGTCGACCACATTTGAAGACCGGCCTGAGGATGCCAATTTTGGCTTTGAAGCGCAATTAAGGGGACTCAGAATGAACCAACAGAGGCACAGTCACATACACCCGGGGATTGTGATCATTAGAAGATACAAGCTAGAAGAAAAACATAATAGTTCAGACTTTCATCAAGGGAAGCTATTTCTCAATGTTTCTACATGCTCATAACGAAAGCGGCCAAGAATGAGCTTAATGTTGGCTTGACCCTTTTGAAGAGAATGTGAAGGAAGTGAAGACATCTCTGCTGACCCGACTTGTTAGTAGATGCAAGGAAGAACGTCACATATTTTGGTGAACCGACCCGAGTATACAAGCCGGTTGCATCATTATACTCATAGACGGACACCTTAAGCCCTAAACTAAAGTTTGAGCCTCCCACTGATTGATGAGATAGGAGTAGGCCAGCAGCTGCTGGGATGGATCCTCTTCAATCGGTGCAGCAGATGTGGATGGGTCAGTAGAGCTTCCTCGGCAAGAACGGCAGCAGGTATAGAAAGATAGAGATCTTATTGGGCATGAGGCACGGTAGACACTGACTCATGATCTTGGATGGCCTCGGGGTCTCTTGGAGTTTGGCCCAAGGCCTCCTCTTCGGTTATCTCTCCCTTGCTCTAGCTTAGTGTCAGTGATTACTAAGCCTGATCCATGTCGAGATTCGCGAAGTCAAGCCTAGTGTGACTTGTCTCGGGTCGGGGTACCCGCTTGTGATAGGATTGGTTGCCTTTCTCGGAAGTAGTCAGAGTAGTTTCATAATTGATGGGACTCTAAGATCCCGAGCTGTGTACGAATGTGTGTGAGGGCGGGGCAGTAGGTAGGATCTCGAGGGGAGTGAGGGAGGAAGATTCAAAGTCAAACATTCCTATAAAGACATGACCTGATGCGGAGGGTTATTTCATAATTTCAGTGAGTAAAGCACATTAAATCCAGGGTTATCATCATTATCTCTATCGAGTAACTAACCATAGAAAGTTCTAAGTGCCCTAAACGATAGCAGAACAAGTAAGTCTTCCAAAACACAACCAAAATCAAACACATACAAAACCCGGAAAAGAATATACATACAAACAACATGTATCTTCATGAGTAAACCCACCCCTCGTATTCCCATTATCACATAAAACCCCCAAAACCCAGAGCACAAAAACATGCATTCAAAATATGCAAATTACCAACATTATTGAAATCAGAAACATACGCTAAGAGAGAGGTATTCATAGAAGAACTTACTTGAGAAGATTGAAGACGATGATGAAGAACTTATGAGGGGGTTGAAGGTTAGAAAACCGAAAAAGGCAGACGAGCTTTGTTGCAGTTTCTTTAGAGAAGATGAAGTGTTAAAAGAGTAAAATGGCCTTTAAATAGGTAGCTCGGTTTGATTCTGACCGTTTGATGGAAGATGAAGGGCAGAATTAGTGACATGTGTGATGAGTATCTACTCGTTTGAATTCAGATGGAAGGACGAGATTAGAACGACTGCTCAGTTGGGATCCAATTGTACTCGGTTTTGGCGCGCAAGCCATAAATGCACGATGTGTGGCATCTCGGGGAGACGAAGCGGAGGGAGCCCTAAAATGATATGACGAGCATTTAAAGAAGGCCATGATGGCAACACAACTTTGAAAAGGCGGTTTAAGAGTCATATAGAGTCGTTTAATGAAGCAATCATCACAAAGTGAGATTTTTGACCATATGAATGCTCTCCAGATCCGAGGAGGATGCAGTTTGATTGATAGCAAGATTGAGACCCGAGAACTAAGGGATAATCCAAACCACCATTATAGTTCCCGGTATCAACTCATCAACTCATTGATACCAAGAACTATGAGACATATGTTGATGGTGATTTTCAGACCCAAGAAGATTTGAAATATGGAGAAGGGTATTAAGGGGATTTCACTTACCAAGATGGGGGCTCAAGGTCTTTGCGAGGATGAGGGTCCAGACCCAAGACCCGGAGGCGTCTGACTCGACCAATGGATCAGATTCAGCCATATTTGAAGACCGACCCAAGGATACCGGTTTTGGCTTTGAAGCATAATGAAAAGGACTCGGGATGAACCAGCAAAGACACAGTCACATATACCAGGGGAATGTGATCATTAGAAGATAAAAGCTAGAAGAAAATCATAACAGCTTAGACTTTCATCAAGGGGAACTATTTCTCAATGGTTTTACATGCCCATAACCAAAACGGCCAAGGAGGAGCTTAATGTTGGCTTGACCTTTTTGAAGAGAAAGTGAGGGAAGTGAAGGCATCTCTGCTGACCCGATCTGTTAGTAGATTCAAGGAAGGACGTCACTTATTTTGGTGAACCGACCCGAGTATACAGGTCGGGTCACATCATTATACTCATAGATGGACGGCTTAAGCCCAAAACTAAAGTTTGAGCCTCCCAGTGATTGATGAGATATGAGTAGGCCAACGGTTGATGGGATGGAAGAGAGCCTCGGGCTTATCAACTGACACACGAAATCGCGTGAATGGTTGGAATACAGGTTGGCACATTGGCAGAGTGTATAGTAGTTACCAAAAAATAGGTGAATTAATGAGTTTCATATGACAGTGAATAGTTGTGTCAGGCAGTGGAGCTACTACTTGTAGGTTGATTGTGGAAGATGTTAGAGATATGCCCTATACCCAACTTGTGGATGGGATATATGTACATGTATTGTAATATTTTCATTAATTAATAAAATGACAATCTTCATTATACGTGTCTTCCATAACTTATATGAATCATCAACACTGTAATAAAGCCTTTGCAGTAATAAGAGGTTGGCTTCCACGCCTTATGAGAATCATTACTCTTAAATGTTCCTAGTCATAGTTTTGTGAATAATCTGGGCGTTCACAAAGCGGAGAGACTAGCATGATGATATGATCCACGGTAGCCGATCTCATAGGCTACTAGCGGAGATCCGTCCGTTTGGTGTATCACATGGATGCATGAGTTGCTCGTGTCCATCGAACTGACCGTCGAAAGTTTTCATATGGAGTGTTTATCCCATGTGTCTGTGAGATTTTTCATGTATTGCTTATATGACTAGTCCTTAGACTTGAGGTCTTTACAATCTTATGTGTGGATCAAATAATTTGACATTCTTCTTCCCCGGTTCAAAATATCCGGTCATAAGGGTATGATGGGTCATTTGTTGAAACACATGAAGTTTGTAAAGATACAACAGAGAATCGCCACTCTCTCGGATAATATTTTCTTATAAGAGTGGTATTCCAGTTCGCGAGTTGATATGTGTGATCAGTGCTTGAGACTGTGGCCACAGCGGAAGAATCATGTGAGATTCTTGGGTTAGCACTATTCATGACACTATCAACATCATACCTTTGACCATATGGCTAGACACTTTCCGTACCCTAGGTCAATAGGTGGGGATACAGTGAGGCGAGGGACCGTATCATATGTAAATCACATACAGAATTGGTATATATATCTTTCCTTCTCATTTGGGGGCCTTGGCATGTTGCTAGATGTCAACCTTGGTCATTGAAATCGAACGACCATCTAATTGGAAGATAATTTATGTTCGATTAAATTATCACGATTCATTTCATGTCCAACTTAAGGGGAACCCAAAAGGTCACACACAACAAAGTCGAAATCAATGGTTAACAGTGCACATTACATATTTAACAGCATATATGATTGCTGTAGGAATTGTTCATAAATGGTTCAATGTGTTTAATTATTGAACAGATCATTTATGAGGTTCCATAGTGGCTTAGGGATTGGTGAATGACGAGAGGGGCACTTTGGGAATTGGAAAAAAGAGATTAAAAAAAATTACTATTCACGTGAATAGTAAAAAATTTTATTTAATTTTGTTATTTGTTTTGAATTCCAATTCTGCCCAAACTCTTATTAGGGTTTTATAATCTCATTAAACCACTAAATTAAGATCCAATGGCTAAGATTAAATTGGCTTTTATCCCACATCGGATTCTTAATTAATTTTGTTGTCTTTGGAGCACTATATAAACCCAAAAAATTCTTCACAAATTTTTGCACCAAACCTTTCAAATATTGGGTTTATATAAGTGAACAACTCTAAAGTTTTAAGAGTAAGACACTGATTTTGAGGATCCTTAAGTCTACTTGACTAGATGAACCTCGAGTTAAAAGTTTTGAGGTATTTGCCTAGGCTAGCACTAAGGGAAAAATACATGTGTACTCAAGGCGTAATATTGCCGTTGAGTTTTGGCTTTGGTGTGTGCATCTTTGGAGGCCACACACTTGGGTGGCTCTTTGGAACGTGGAAGAGCTTGTTGAGTTCGAGAAAAGCTTGTAGATTGGAGGGAGGATTGGAGGACTCTACGGTTCAAGTAAGTCTTTTTCTTTCTTTTATTTTAATTAGAGTTCTTATGATATTTAGCATGTTTAGGTTTATGTTCTCTGCATGTTTTATGAGTTTTATACTTAGAATATATAGTAACATGCCTAGTCTTGTAGAATAATAAAAAAACAAATGGGTCTTGGGCAAAGGGAAAGCGGCATAATAATTTTATTTTTCCGCTGCGCACTCGAGGCCACTTTCCAGCAGTGGTATCAGCGCGCCGTTTTTGTTTTGATTAGTTCTCACTCGTTTGAACTCGAAATTGGGTGTTTAAAAGCTCGTTGGAAATCTAACACCCTGAACTTAATTTTAGGTACAAGTTTTGCATGATTTGGTTAAGATTTTAATTGTGAAATTGCATTTAAAGTTCACGCGTCTGCAGAAAAACTTGAATAGTAAATTTATTTGAATAAAATAAAATGCAATATCATAATTAAATATTAATCAAAGTTATTTAATGCCTAAAATATTTCAAACATATTAAAAATCATATTCTATAAATAACTTGTTTATAATAAAAGACATTATAAAAGATACAAGTGGGTTGGGACCAAGGGGTTAATAAAACTTTCCAAACTAAAATCAATTTAACCAAATGTATTACTAGAGTTAGATAATGATTTGGTGTCTTCCTTCACTCACTACCTTTTATAGCCAAAAGGAAAATCTGTGAAGACATCTAGATAATCATTTACTCAAAGCTTACCTTAAAGCATATTTAAAGTGTTGAACTAATTTGGAGGATCCATTGTTTATTCCTGTCACCAAGGCAATAAGAGCCTAAGAGGTAAGGGCATTTAAGAGAGTTCGCTCCACCCTCCCTCTGGGAAATTTTCAATAGAGGAATCCATTTGACAGTTATTCACTTAAACTTGCTAAAATCCTCAATAATAATTTAAGTCTAAAATTTGCCTCCTATTGTAAAGTATAGACCCAAATGGCTTAAACCGTATTGGCAGGACTAGGCTTTACTAGACTGACCAATACCAATTTGTCCATAAATCGTACTATTGACAATGGTTTGATTTTCTGAGTCATAAGACGCGGCGACCCTTAGGCGTGGTCTTATAACTTAGTGGCAAAGATTGGGTGTCTACAAGGACTAGCATAAGCTATGGCATGTTTGATTGCCCAACCCAATGATCAAGGAATTGTGATTTATATCATAAATTGGTTGGGAACCTACCTAATTATTGTATTTTATAACGACCGGCCCTAGTCGGAGTTATGAAATTGTGATAATGGGATCCTTGCCCACAAGAAATCCATCATATTGGGGTTGATGCAATTTACTTAAAATTTTAAAACAATTGAGTGGGAGCAACTTCATAATATTAAAAGCCCATGTTATTATGAAACATTAATGAAAACATATTCCTAATTTTAACATTCTCTCTTAACAGGTGGGTTAAAATATTTCACAAACATTCAAATGGCAAACAGAGTATCACTTCGCTCCATCCTTGATGAGAATAAGCTCAAAGGGGACAACTACAATGACTGGTTTAGAAACCTTAAAATTGTCTTACGACAAGAAAAGACTTTCTATGTTCTTGAAAGACCATTTCCCCATGAACCCGCAGAAGATGCTGACCAAGATACATTTGATGCTTGGAAGAAACACGTCGATGATGATGAGCAAGCAGTTTGCATAATGCTTGGCTCTATGTCGGATGAACTTCAGAAAGCTCACGAAGATATGGATGCTCAAACCATCATCTTTCACTTAAAGGAGTTGTATGCAACTTCCGTTCATACCGTGAGATTCCAAGTGTCATGTGCCTTATTCCAAACAAGGTATAAGGAATGATCTGTTAGTGGACATGTGCTTAAGATGATTGGCCACATTGAAAAATTGGCCTACCTCGGGTTCATCATGGATCATGAGATATGTCAGGATCTAATTCTCCAGTCCTTACCAGAAGAATTCTCTTACTTTATTATGCAGTTTCATCTATCTGATAAAGAAGCTACTTTAGCAGAATTTCACAATCTGATAAAGCAAGCAGAGAGGACTTGAAACCGGAGCTTAAAACCTCCGTAATGCTTACGGGTACGGACCTGAAGCCACGAGGCCCAAAGAAAAATAAGGGCAATGCCAAGGCTCCAGATCACCTAAAGCCCAATGGTAAGGTGGAGAAGAAAAAAGGAAAGGGGAAATGTTTCTTTTGTGGAAAGAAAAGTCATTGGAAGAAATACTGCAGATCCTTGAAAGCCAAGGAAGCTAGGGAAGCCCAAGAGGCCAAGAAGCCCAATGCTTCAGGTATGTTGTATATGATTGAACTATATTCTCAAAACTCTGAACCTTCTACTTTAGTGCTTGACACCGGTTGTGGGACTCACTTGTGTAACAATTTGCAGGGCCTGAGAAACAGTAGGAGACTCCGTCATGGGGAGGTTGACTTACGCATGGGTAATGGAGCAAAACTGGCTGCATTGTGCGTGGGGACTTATTCATTAGTTTTGCCGAATGGTTTAGTTTTAGACTTAGAAGATTGTGTTTATGTATCTTCTCTAGTAAAGAACATCATTTCAATTTCTTCTTTATGCAATAAAGGCTTTTCATGCCTAATAAGTTGTAATGAATGTTCTATTTATTTCAATGAAATAAAATATGGAGATGGTATTTTGAATAATGGTATCTATGTCTTACAAACTAACAAAGAATGTTCAACCTCTAATATATACAACGTTAACTCGAATAATCTCAATGAATCACCTTTATGGCACAGTCGCTTAGGTCATATCAATGAAACAAGATTAACTAAGCTACATAAGGATGGGTATTTCAAACCCTTCAAATATAAACCTTATGGAACTTGTGAGTCTTGTTTACTTGGTAAAATGACCAAATTACCCTTCAAAGGTAAATGACAGCGTGCAACGGAGACATTAGAACTCATACATTCTGATGTATGTGGACCAATGTCAGTCACCGCTAGAGGTCGATTCTCCTACTTCATTACCTTTATCGATGATCACTCGCGATATGGGTATGTGTACCTTATGCGGTACAAATCTGAAGCCTTTGAGAAATTCAAAGACTTCAAAGCTGAAGTAGAAAATCAGCGTAATAAAAGTATTAAGTCACTAAGGTCTAACCGAGGTGGTGAATACTTAAGCAACGAATTTCAAGATTACTTGAGAGAAAATGGCATTTTTCCCAGTGGACTCCTCCGGCAACTCCACAGCATAATGGGGTCTCCGAAATGAGAAATCGGACATTATTAGATATGGTCCGATCAATGATGCCAGACACAGATACCTCTTTCATTTTGGAATCTTACTTTAGAAACTGCAACACTACTACTAAACCAAGTTTCTTCCAAGACTGTTAGTCAAACACCATATGAGTTATGGTTAGGGATGGCAAAAAGACCAGACCCGGCCCGGGTCCGCATGGACCCGGACGACCCAGGTCTGGGAAGACCCGGGTCTGGAATTAAAAAATCCGGACCGGGATCACTCGGCCCGGACCCAGGTCTACCCGGGTCCGTAAAAAAAATAAAATATAAAAAAATAAATTAGGTTTTTAATAAAAAATATAAAATATTATGCATATATATATATATATATAATAGAATTTAATAAAAATAAATAAAAGAATTGAAATAAAACTAATAAAATTGACAAAATACAAATATAAATATAAAAAAATACAATTAAAACTCTAAAAAAATTAAAAAAAAATTAAAAAAAAAAAGAATGCTGGTAATCGGGTCGGACCGGGTCTACCCGGATCCGTACCGGGTAGACCCGGGTCCGGACCCGAGAATATTTACCCGGGTCCGGAATCGGACCCGGAGTTGTGAAACCTCTTCCGGATCCAGACCAGGGTACGGCCGGACCCGGGTCCGGATCCGGATTTTGCATCCCTAGTTATGGTATGGGAAACGCCATAGTCTTAGTTATCTAAGAGTTTGGGGATGTGACGCATATATCAAGCTCACAAAAACTAAAAAATTGGATGATATGACAGTTAAATGTAAGTTTGTATGATATGCCTTGAACTCAAGAGCATACGTGTTCTACGTCCCAAATGAACAAAGAACATTTGTCTCATGAAATGATAAATTTCTAGAGAATGAATTCCTTCTCAAGAAATATAGTGGGAGTAGACTTGAACTCGATGAGGTACGAGAAGAACAAACTAACATAGAACTAAACCTCAGGCCCCTTAAAAGGGCAGCGACGGAACAACCACAAGGTTATGAACTCAGAAGGTCTGGTAGGGAAAGACATGAGTGTGGGACATAGAAACTGGGCGACGCATGTTGTCCCGGGCTCGCGGCCCGGTTGGGAGTACGGAGTAGCCCGCATGGGACTAAACCGGAGAATAATGAAGTCGCCACCCGGTGTGAACCGGGACAAAGATTTAAGGTCGCACTCACCCCTCGCAAGGGAAGACCTCAAACCGTTGGGTTCGGAATGGTCCCCTACTTATGAAACTTGTAATACAATGATTTGTGCAATAATCTAACCAAGCCTAAGCAATATATTTCCAAGGATAAGTCACTCCTAAGTTTGCATGCATAGGTACAAAGCTCATATCTAAGTTTACATATAACACATTTTCATGCTTGCATACAACCTATTTGTATATAATTTATGTCTGAATTCATGCATAAATATAAATTGACATACGAAAGACATATAATTTCACATTGGTAGGCACAGAAGCGCAAACACATAGCATTCATACAAGCATGCATATTAAGGAAAGACACTTAAGCGCATAATAGAAATAGATAACTAAAGAGGTAATACAAATGCATAAGGTAAAAAGAAATAACTATATGCTAAGATAGACATGTCGTGATGTGATGCAGGAGGGCCTGTTTACCGTGGGCGTTCGTACGGTGTTCGTATACGCGTTCGAACAGTAAACAGAAGGTTCATGTTCGTATAACGTTTGATAACGCGTTCGAACGGGACCAGACAGAAAACTTGCGTTCGTGTGGCGTTCTGAAACGCGTTCGAACGGGGTTACAGCAGCGACCTCCAAAATGCAGTAAACAACATGACACATATATGAATGGATGAATAAATGAGATCTAATAAATAATAATGGGCTAAAAGTGCGGCAAAGCATCGTGGTAAAGGATTTTAACCTCTTAAAATAGAGGACCTTTAATCACACTCACTAAGCCCATCCGCAATCAACACAATACATATATAAAAAGTAAAGACAATGATATCGGACTTCGTATACCCGATTGAACACATCTTACATTCAACCGAATATACATCAACTGGCGCGGCAAAACATCGTGGTAAAGGTTTTTTAACCCCTCAAAACAGGAGACCTTTAATCCAACTTACTAAACCCATGCGCTCGATCACTAATATATAAAAAATAAGACAATAGTATCGGACTTCGTATAACCCGATTGAACACATCTTACATTCAACCGAATATACATCAACCGGCGCGGCAAAACATCGTGGTAAAAGATTTCAACCCCTCAAAATAGGGGAACTTTAATCCAACTTACTAAGCCCATGCGCTCGATCACATCATTACATAACAAATAACATATGGAAATCAAATAGCGAATAATAAACAAATCAAAACAACATAAAACGAAATATGTGCCGTTTACTCAAGTGGTACGTGGAGTTGTATCCCTAGTACAGATCATACTACCGTCCATTCGGAATCAGCTATGAAATTTATGTCCGGGTTTCCATCCTATATACCACAAGAGGCGACACATTTTCCGTTTTACTCAAGGGCCACAACATACATTATTCCACAATACATGCATTTACTATCTATTCAAGGGCCACAATTCATGCATCAATAAACGACTCTCATGCGATATAAAACGAATAAAACAATTAAAAAGATATATGAAAATAATAGGAAAAGTACCATCAGGTCTAACCTTTTTTGTCGACTTTCGACTTGTGTTTCACGGAGATCGGAAGGGTTAAAGTTCCTCAACTTTTCTGGTTCACTGGTTTGCATTTTACCTCGCTGTTTCGCTGCTCAAGCTACTATTTTGACTCCGTTTTACTGCTGTTTCGCTGCCGTATTGCTGCGTATTTTGGTCACTGTTTTTTGTGTTTTATGGGACTGTTTTGGGTGTTCTTGGGGACTGTTTGTGCAGGTTTTGTTTGGTCAGTGAGCAGGTTCACTGGCAGGGTTTATGCGTGAATGTGAGAGGGCTGATAGTGGCCTGAAAGGCTGCTGTGAGTGGTGTGCAATGGCGTTAATGGTTGTTGATTTAGGCAGTGTGTTGATACATTAAAGGGGCTTTGGGCGTGATGAAGTTGATGTTAGGGTTTGTCGTTGTTTCTTTGTAAGGGCCGAGTGGTTCACGTGCAGCTACTGAAGGTCTTTGGTCGGTTGGGGCATTGCGTGAGAGGCGTGAAGTGTATAAGAGGCGTGTGGGAGTGGACTGTGTTGGCTGCTGTTTGAATAAGGTTTAGTCGGTGGTGGGGTGACTTTGTGGCTATGTGTTGTCGGTCAGAGGGGATGGCTTTTAGTGTGGTTTGTTTTGTTCGTGCTTTGTCGTGTGTGTTTCTTTTTTTTGTTGGGTTTTTTATCGTGTGAGAGATAGTGTGTTTAGGGTTTGAATTTTTTGAGTGTATTACCGTCCATGAGAGAGTGGGAATGTCTTGGTTTTGGGTTTCTTTTATAGACAAAGGCTAGGCTTGACAAGGAAAGGGATTTGGCTAATTAAAAAAGGATATGATTTAGTGTCAAATAAGGAAAATACAAGATTGAGGGGGGACAAATTTAGGCTTGATTAGGAAGTTAGTATATTTAGTTTGTGTTGATTAGGCATACAATATTTTAAGTTAGGAATAATATATTTTTAATTAGGAATAATATTTGATTGATTGATTTTAACTTGGTATGATTATATTTCATGTTTGTTTTTTATTTGGTATATGACTTAATTAATATTTAATTTAATTTGGTATATGTTTTAATATTTTATTTAGTTTGTATATTATTTAATTAATATTTAATTCAATTGGGTTGTATTTTAAGGGCCTTGGGCGTGTGGGCTTGCCTTGGTGGATTAGGTGTTGTGTTGGTTTGGTGAGTGGGTTTAGGCCAAGGTTAGATGGTTCTGGGTTTTTTTAGGCTAAAGGTGCTTTAAAACGGAGGTCCACCAGTGAGCCCGAAGCTAAACAAGCGAGTCAAATTCGACAAAGTACTGATTTCCATCTTTTCCCTTCCGCCGTCCGTTTCCCGCGGCTTCCGCGACTTAAAAGGTAGTGCCTCCAAATGAGACTCATCATCGGGATTCACATGCAAAAATGCAATGCCTACAGTCGCCCCCACTTTGATGGGACTTGTGCAGTGTGTGACTTTGAACAATCCTATCAAAGTTATGCAAAGCATTTCTACTTACCTGGCTTGCCAGCTGTTGCTTAACTTACTTGTTATCCTGAGATGCTTTGACCTTTGGGCTTTATTCCCGAACTGCGTTGAGAGAGAGCTTTATTCTCCTGGGCTTTATTCCCGAGCTGTTTTGCAAGTGGGCTTTATTCCTCTAGGCTTTGTTCCCGAACTATGTAAGATAGAGCTTTATTCCCCTGGGCTGTATTCCCGAACTGTGTTAAGATAGGGCTTTATTCCCCTGGGCCTTGTTCCCGAACTGCTTTGAAAGTGGGCTTTATTCCATTGGGCCTTGTTCCCGAACTATGTTAAGATAGAGCTTTATTCCCCTGGGCTGTATTCCCGAACTGTGTCAAGATAGGGCTTTATTCCCCTGACTGTGCTGAATATGGGCTTTGTTCCTGATTGTGTTGAATGTGGGCTTTATCCCCAAACTATACTGAATGTGGGCTTTATCCCCGATCTGAGCTGACTGTGGGCTTTGTTTCTGAACTGTACTGAATGTATCCCCGATCTGAGCTGACTATGGGCTTTGTTCTTGAATTGTACTAAATGTGGGCTTTATCCCCGATCCGAGCTGACTGTGGGCTTTGTTCCTGAATTGTACTGAATGTGGGCTTATCCCCGATCTGAGCTGACTGTGGGCTTTGTTCCTGAATTGCACTGAATGTGGGCTTTATTCCCGAATTGAGCTAACTGTGGGCTTTGTTCCTGAATTGTAATGAATGTGGGCTTTAGTCCCGAACTGAGCTGACCGTGGGCCTCGCCCCCAGATTGATGCTGATGTGGGTCTTGCCCTCAAGCTGATGTGGGTCTTGCCCTCAAGCTGATGTGGGCCTAGCCCCAAAACTGATAACTGATGTGGGGCCTCGCCCCCCAAACTGGTACTGAAGTGGGCCTCGCCCCCAGACTGATACTGATATGGGCCTCAACCCTGGGACTCGTCCCCAAGCTACTGATAATGACATGGGCCTCGCCCCCAGATTGCCATACCCGGCAAGGCTGCTACTGATAATGACGTGGGCCTCGCCCCATATTGCCATACCCGGCAAGACTGATACTGAAACTAATGTGGGCCTCGCCCCAGAGTGCCATACCAGGCAAGACTGATGTTGATACTAATGTGGGCCTCGCCCCAGAGTGCCATACCCAAAACTCAAACTCAAATGGGCCTCAACCCTAAGATTATTACCTGAATCTGATACTGTGCTTTTCACCGTTTCTGATTTGCTTGTTCTTTGCCGCTTTCTCTTTTCTTCTTCAAAACCTGCGAAACAAAACAAACACAAAACGAATGCCAAAATATGTTACGTGTATGCATGCATGCATGAGTGTGCTCCATTTTGGAGCGCCATTTTCGGCATCTGTTGTGTGTGCTCCATTTTAGAGCGCCATTTTCGGCATCTGTTATGGTAGTGATCCATTTCTGAACCGTGTTGTCCGAGAATGTGGCTCATTTTTTAGCCGTTACTTGATGAGGTGGTCTTTGCCGCTACAATCCTGCGAATACAAAATAAAAATTGTATGTATATGATATGTATGCATGTATGTATGGATGCATGATGCTGATGTGGGCTTCGCCCCCTAAACCGACACTGATGTGGGCCTCGCCCCCAAACTGACACTGATATGGGCCTCGCCCCCAAACTGATATTGATATGGGCCTCGCCCCCAAACTAATGCAGATGTGGGCCTCGACCCTCGGGACTCATCCTCAAACTGATACTGATGTGGGCCTCGGCCCTGGGAATCATCCCCAAACTGATACTAATGTAGGCCTCGGCCTTGGGACTCATCCCCAAACTGATGCTGATGTGGGCCTCACCCCCAACTGATACTGATATGGGCCTCGACCCTCATGACTCATCCCCAAACTAATACTGACATGGGCCTCGCCCCAGACTGATACTAATATGGGCCTCGCCCCAAGCTGATACTGATGTGGGCCTCACCCCAATTGATACTGATATGGGCCTCGCCCTCATACTGATACTGATATGGGCCTCGCCCTAACTGATGCTGATATGGGCCTCGCCCCAAACTGGTACTGATGTGGGCCTCGCCCTCGACTGGTACTGATATGGGCCTTGCCCAGCTGATACTGATGTAGGCCTCACCCCCAACTGATACTGATATGGGCCTCGCCCCCAGACTGATACTGCTGATATGGGCCTCGCCCCCGGACTGATACTGATATGGGCCTCGCCCCCAGACTGATACTGATATGGGCCTCGCCCCTGTGATTCATTCCTGAAGACTGCTGACATTGTACTGTTGCTGCTTCTGGTTGGCTTGCATTTGACGCTTTCTCTTTTTCTCCTTTGAAACCTGTTATTACAAAACAGAACAAACACATAAAGGATGCAAATATGTTACGTGTATGCATGCATGCATGATTGAGTTTCCTATCCTGTTGGGCTAGGTCTTCTGCCGGTACTCTTGGTGGCTGCTCGGTATTTTGACAATTCTGCCATCTTCCCTAACCAACAGGTATCTATGATGGCTTTCAAGACAAAAAGGGGTTAACATGGTGCATGTATGCATGAGGTGCATGCGATACAAGAAATATATCAACTCATTAAAATTTTCACACAAATCGGCCCATCATCATTTTAGAAGCTTTTGGGCTAACTGTCATAGGAGTGAACTCGTCTCAGTTTAAATGGCCCAACAAGTTCACATCTCATGGCAAGAAGTCCAACCGTATCCAAATGATAATGTTCCTAAACACAAACATATAATGGCCCATTGGCGTTTTAGAAGCTTTTGGCCCAATCATCATAAGATATGTTATTGTCCCAGTTTAAATGGCCCAACAAGCCCATACCTCATGACAAAATGTCCGAATGGATCCAAACGACCATGTTCCCAAACACAAGCACAAGTAAATAATTCTTATTAGTTCTATGACTACGGTACACATACGGGTTTACGGGGGTGTGGACAAAGGCTCTCGCTGACGAAGGATTACCCACAACTAGGTCTCCCCACTCAAGGGTTCGAGCGGACCAAGTGAGCGCACCTTTTTTATACACTAAGGTACGTGACAACGAGCTATGGTGTGTGACTGACTGTCAAATGGACTTCCTGTTGTAGATTCCCCAAAGGGAGGGTGGAGCGAAGCTCTCTTAAGTACCCAAGCCTCTTAGGCTCTTATCGCTTGGTGACAGGAATAAACAACGGGCCATCCAAATTAGTCCATCACAATAGGCTACAAGTAGATGATTATCTAGGTGTCTTCACAGGTTTTCCTTCTAGAAAGGTAGTGAGTGAATGAAGACACCACACCATTACCCAGCCTAAACAATATGCCTTTGATTAAACCCCTTTTAACTCACAGTAGACACAGTTAATTAAAGCACAAATCATAATATTACAAGACATTATTTCGGGGCCGATTCTCTATCCCCAGTGGAGTCGCCAGACTGTGGGACACAGAAACTGGGCGACGCATGCTGTCCCGGGCTCGCGGCCCAGTTGGGAGTACGGAGTAGCCTGCGGGGGACTAAATTGGAGAAAAAATGGAGTCGCAACCCGGTGTGATCCGGGATAAAGATTTAAGGCCGCACTCATACAATCATGCATATTAAGGAAAGACACTTAAGCGCATAATAGAAATAGATAACTAAAGAGGTAATACAAATGCATAAGGTAAAAAGAGATAACTATATGCTAAGATAGACATGTCGTGATGTGATGCAGAAGAACCTGTTTACTGTGGGCGTTCGTATACGCGTTCGAACGGTAAATAGAAGGTTCGTGTTCGTATAGCGTTTGATAATGCGTTCGAACGGGACCATACAGAAAACATACGTTCGTGTGGCGTTCTGAAACGCGTTCGAACGGGGTTACAGCAGCGACCTCCAAAATGCAGTAAACAACATGACACATATATGAATGGATGAATAAATGACATCTAATAAATAATAACGGGCTAAAAGCGCGGCAAAGCATCGTGGTAAAGGATTTTAACCTCTCAAAATAGAGGACCTTTAATCGCACTTACTAAGCCCATGCGCAATCAACACAATACATATATAAAAAGTAAAGACAATGATATCGGACTTCGTATACCCGATTGAACATATTTTACATTCAACCGAATATACATCAACTGGCGCGCAAAAACATGTGGTAAAGGGTTTTAACCCCTCAAAACAGGAGACCTTTAATCCAACTTACTAAACCCATGCGCTCGATCACATAATATATAAAAATAAAGACAATAGTATCGGACTTCGTATACCCGATTGAACACATCTTACATTCAACCGAATATACATCAACCGGCGCGGCAAAGCATCGTGGTAAAGGATTTCAACCCCTCAAAATAGGAGACCTTTAATCCAACTTACTAAGCCCATGCGCTCGATCGCATCATTACATAAACAAATAACATATGGAAATCAAATAGCGAATAATAAACAAATCAAAACAACATAAAACGAAATATGTGTCGTTTACTCAAGTGGTACGTGGAGTTGTATCCCGAGTACAGATCATACTACCGTCCATTCGGAATCAGCTATGAAATTTATGTCCGGGTTTCCATCCTATATACCACAAGAGGCGACACATTTTCCGTTTTACTCAAGGGCCACAACATACATTATTCCACAATACATGCATTTACTATCTATTCAAGGGCCACAATCATGCATCAATAAACGACTCTCATGCGATAAAAACGAATAAAACAATTAAAAAGATATATGAAAATAATAGGAAAAGTACCATCAGGTCTAACCTTTTTTGTCGACTTTCGGACTTGTGTTTCACGGAGATCGGAAGGGTTAAAGTTCCTCAACTTTTCTGGTTCACTGGTTTGCATTTTACCTCGCTGTTTCGCTGCTCAAGCTACTATTTTGACTCCGTTTTACTGCTGTTTCGCTGCCGTATTGCTGCCGTATTTTGGTCACTGTTTTTGGTGTTTATGGGACTGTTTTGGGTGTTCTTGGGGACTGTTTGTGCAGGTTTTGTTTGGTCAGTGAGCAGGTTCACTGGCAGGGTTTATGCGTGAATGTGAGAGGGCTGATAGTGGCCTGAAAGGCTGCTGTGAGTGGTGTGCAATGGCGTGAATGGTTGTTGATTTAGGCAGTGTGTTGATGCATTAAAGGGGCTTTGGGCGTGATGAAGTTGTTGTTAGGGTTTGTCGTTGTTTCTTTGTAAGGGCTGAGTGGTTCACGTGCATCTACTGAAGGTCTTTGTTCGGTTGGGGCATTGCGTGAGAGGCGTGAAGTGTATAAGAGGCGTGTGGGAGTGGACTGTGTTGGCTGCTGTTTGAATATGGTTTAGTCGGTGGTGGGGTGACTTTGTGGCTATGTGTTTGTCGGTCAGAGGGGATGGCTTTTAGTGTGGTTTGTTTTGTTCGTGCTTTGTCGTGTGTGTTTCTTTTTTTTGTTGGGTTTTTTATCGTGTGAGAGATAGTGTGTTTAGGGTTTGAATTTTTTGAGTGTATTACCGTCCATGAGAGAGGGGGAATGTCTTGGTTTTGGGTTTCTTTTATAGACAAAGGCTAGGCTTGACAAGGAAAGGGATTTGGCTAATTAAAAAAGGATATGATTTAGTGTCAAATAAGGAAAATACAAGATTGAGGGGGGACAAATTTAGGCTTGATTAGGAAGTTAGTATATTTAGTTTGTGTTGATTAGGCATACAATATTTTAAGTTAGGAATAATATATTTTTAATTAGGAATAATATTTGATTGATTGATTTTAACTTGGTATGATTATATTTCATGTTTGTTTTATATTTGGTATATGACTTAATTAATATTTAATTTAATTTGGTATATGTTTTAATATTTTATTTAGTTTGGTATATTATTTAATTAATATTTAATTCAATTGGGTTGTATTTTGAGGGCCTTGGGCGTGTGGGCTTGCCTTGGTGGATTAGGTGTTGTGTTGGTTTGGTGAGTGGGTTTGGGCCAAGGTTAGATGGTTCTGGGTTTTTTTAGGCTAAAGGTGCTTTAAAACGGAGGTCCACCAGCGAGTCAAATTCGACAAAGTACTGATTTCCATCTTTTCCCATCCGTCGTCCGTTTCCCGCGGCTTCCACGACTTAAAAGGTAGTGCCTCCAAATGAGACTCATCATCGGGATTCACATGCAAAAATGCAATGCCTACACTGAGCCTGAAAGATATGGTTTCCATATTGATGAGGAACATGATCAGGTCATTGATAATGACGATCCCACCAGTTATGACGAAGCAATGCGTGACATTGATTCAGTCAAGTGGCTTGAGGCCATGAAATCCGAAATAGACTCTATGTATCAGAATCAAGTCTGAGACTTGGTAGATGCACCTGAAGGGATAAAACCCATAGGCTGCAAGTGGATTTACAAGTGTAAAACTGATGCAGAAGGCAACATCCAAACCTATAAGGCTAGGTTGGTAGCGAAAGGTTATAGACAAATCCAAGGAATTGACTATGAGGAAACATTCTCGCTTGTTGCAATGATAAAGTCCATTCAAATTTTACTGGCACTAGCTGCACACTTTTATTATGAGATTTGGCAGATGGATGTCAAAACAGCTTTCCTTAATGGTATCTCCTAGAGGAATTCTATATGACACAACCTGATGGGTTTGCATCAAATGATGATCATAATAAAGTATGCAAGCTTAAACGATCCATTTATGGACTCAAACAAGCCTCCAGAAGTTGGAATATACGATTTGATGAGACAATCAAAGAATTTGACTTCATCAAAATTGTAGACGAGCCTTGTGTTTACAGGAAAAATAGTGGGAGTGATGTTGTATTTCTTGTATTATATGTCGATGACATATTAATCATCGGGAATGATATTCCCTTGATGCAAGCCACCAAGCAATGATTATCTCAGAATTTCTCCATGAAAGATTTGGGAGAAGCAGCTTACATCCTCGGAATTAAGATCTATCGTGATAGATCTAAGAGGTTGTTAGGACTTTCTCAATCTACGTACATAGATAAAGTTTTGAAAAGGTTCAAAATGGAAGATTCCAAAAAAGGTAATTTACCTACTTGTCATGGAATCAAATTATCTAAGGAGCAATGTCCACATACTCCTTCAGATAGAGAGCGTATGAGTAGGATCCCTTATGCTTCAGCAATAGGATCGATCATGTACGCCATGCTATGTACAAGACCTGATGTCTCTTATGCTCTTAGAATAACGAGCAGGTATCAGGCAAATCCTGGTGAGCAACACTGAGCAGCTGTCAAAACAATCCTCAAGTATCTGAGAAGAACTAAGAATGTGTTTTTGATATACGGAGATTGTTCTGAGATGAAAGTAATTGGTTACTGTGATGCGAGCTTTCAAACCAACAAGGATGACAGCAGATCGCAAACATGATATCTGTTTACTTTGAATGACGGTGCTGTCAGTTGGAAAAGCTCAAAACAGTCAACTACAACGGACTTCACCACTGAAGTCGAGTATATTGCAGCATCTGAGGCAGCTAAAGAAGCAGTCTGGATAAAGAAGTTCATCACGGAACTGGAAGTGCTTCCTGCGATAAAGAATGGCATCATGATGTACTGTGACAACACGGGCGCCATTGCTCAATCAAATGAACCAATGTCCCACCAGAAATCCAAACATGTACTCAGGCGATTTCATTTCATCAGGGAGATTGTTGAGAGAAAAGAAGTTATTATAGAGAAAATACCCATAGAAGATAATCTTGCATATTCTCTGACTAAAGGGCTTGACTCAACAAAAGCATGATAGGCACACCCGAGAGTATAGTGTCCAGATTCATACTAGTTGGCTATAGTGAAAGTGGGATATTGTTAGGGATATGCCCTATACCCAACTTGTGGATGAGATATATGTACATGTATTTGTAATATTTTCATTAATTAATAAAATGACAATCTTCATTATACGTGTCTTCCATAACTTATATGAATCATCAACACTGTAATAAAGCCTTGCTGTCAGTAATAAGAAGTTGGCTTCCACGCCTTATGAGAATCATTACTCTTAAATGTTCCTAGTCATAGTTTTGTGAATAATCTGGGCGTTCACAAAGCGGAGAGACTAGCATGATGATATGATCCACGGTAGCCGATCTCATAGGCTACTAGCGGAGATCCGTCCATTTGGTGTATCACATGGATGCATGAGTTGCTCGTGTCCATCGAACTGACCGTCGAAAGTTTTCATATGGAGTGTTTATCCCATGTGTCTGTGAGATTTTTCATGTATTGATTATATGACTAGTCCTTAGACTTGAGGTCTTTACAATCTTATGTGTGGATCAAATAATTTTGACATTCTCCTTCCCCGGTTCAAAATATCCGGTCATAAGGGTATGATTGGGTCATTTGTTGAAACACATGAAGTTTGTAAAGATACAACAGAGAATCGCCACTCTCTCGGATAATATTTTCTTATAAGAGTGGTATTCCAGTTCGCGAGTTGATATGTGTGATCAGTGCTTGAGACTGTGGCCACAGCGGAAGAATCATGTGAGATTCTGGGTTAGCACGATCATCATGAAACTATCAACATCATACCTTTGACCATATGGCTAGACACTTTCCGTACCCTAGGTCAATAGGTGGGGATACAGTGAGGCGAGGGACCGTATCATATGTAAATCGCATACAGAATTGGTATATATATCTTTCCTTCTCATTTGGGGGCCTTGGCATGTTGCTAGATGTCAACCTTGGTCATTGAAATCGAATGACCATCTGATCAGAGGATAATTTATGTTCGATTAAATTATCACGATTCATTTCATGTCCAACTTAAGGGGAACCCAAAAGGTCACACACAACAAAGTCGAAATCAATGGTTAACAGTGCACATTACATATTTAACAGCATATATGATTGCTGTGTAGGAATTGTTCATAAATGGTTCAATGTGTTTAATTATTGAACAAATCATTTATGAGGTTCCATAGTGGCTTAGGGATTGGTGAATGACGATAGGGGCACTTTGGGAATTGGAATAAATAGATAAAAAAAATTACTTATTCACGTGAATAGTATCGCGTAAATAGTAATAAAATTTTATTTAATTTTGTTATTTGTTTTGAATTTCAATTCGGCCCAAACTCTTATTAGGGTTTTATAATCTCATTAAACCACTAAATTAAGATCCAATGGCTAAGATTAAATTGGCTTTTATCTCACATCGGATTCTTAATTAATTTTGTTGTCTTTGGAGCACTATATAAACCCAAAGAATTTTTCACAAATTTTTACACCAAACCTTTCAAATCTTGGGTTTATATAAGTGAGCAACTCTAAAGTTTTAAGAGTAAGACACTGATTTTGAGGATCCTTAAGTCTACTTGATTAGAGGAACCTCGAGTTAAAAGTTTTGAGGTATTTGTCTAGGCTGACACCAATGGCAAAATACATGTACACTCAAGGCGTAGTCTTGCCGTTGAGTTTTGGCTTTGGTGTGTGCATCTTTGGAGGCCACACACTTGAGTGGCTCTTTGGAACGTGGAAGAGCTTGCTGAGTTCGAGAAAAGCTTGTAGATTTGAGGGAGGACTGGATGAGTCTACGGTTCAAGTAAGTCTTTTTCTTTCTTTATTTTAATTAGAGTTCTTATGATAGTTAGCATGTTTAGGTTTATGTTCTTTGCATGTTTTATGGGTTTTATACTTAGAATATATAGTAACATGCCTAGGCTTGTAGAATAATAAAAAACAAATGGGTCTTGTGCAAAGGGAAAACGACATAATAATTTTATTTTTCCGCTGCACACTCGCGGCCGCTTCCCAACAGAAGAGGGCCTACGCAATGATAACTTGATAACGTGATTGACGTCACGAATTGATGAAATAGTTGATCTAGACACACTATATAAAGAGGTTGAGAACTCATTGTAGAGGTTTGTTAAATTTTCTCACGCATTCTGATAATTTATAAAAGAGAGAAAAAAAATTATTGTAAGTGAGAGATAGAGCAGGTCAGTCTGACCCGAGCTCCTAATAAAAGATTTTATTTCCTTTGTTCCCGTGGACGTAGGTTGGATCTATTCTGCCGAACCACGTTAAATCCTTTATCTAGTCAGTGTTTTCTGATTTGTTTGCAAGTTTATTTTGGTTCCCAACAAACCAAATAAATTCACTACTTGGGGGAGATTTTGTTCGAGGAATCGATTTTCCCAAATCACCCCTGGAATAAAAAAATAGTCGTCAACAGAATACATGCCTTTATAGACTATCCAACAATGACTTGTCTTTTGATTTTTGATGTTTGATATGTATTTGAGATTTTGAATAAATAACTAATCACTTGCAAATCAAAACCATAAGTTTCTGAAAATACTAATTAGAAAAGAGGGTTACCGGCATTTCTACAAATATGAATAGAAATAACACTATCTCCAGGCTCAGCTACTTTCACATGAGGAGACCAGTTGAGAATATCTCTGTTATGATTTTTGATTTGAACCCCAACCGACACATAAATACATAGGCAATTTTGAACATATATAGAGACGATTATCGCCCAGTAACTCTTGATTTGTTAACTGAATATCGATCATTTATCCAATAATTTGATTAAAAATCCAAAGCTTAAGTTATACTCATTTCGCAACTTGAAATAATTTCAAAAGTTATCTTACATCAATCCATATTTGATTAATTATTGACGGCTGTTTTTCGTTCGAATGGCGAAATAGGGAATTCACCCATTGAAAAAAAACCCATCGAACAGTGAGTTTTTTTTGTTAGTAATAAAGTAAACTTAACAAGAGAGGGGATGAAACAAGATTTATATTGTTCAGCGGATAGTGGCTCATACCTATGTCCATGGGAAAAAGATGAATATTTTATTACTATTGGGGGTCAAGTTCAACTCGAGCTACAAATGGGTAACAAAAAAGTGATAAAATATCTCAGGTCTTATACAAGCCCAATACAATTCTCTCGAGTGGTTAGGTAACTCGCCAACTTTTTCTCTCTATCACGAGTTCTTACGTTCTTGATTTCTTACAAGTTGTGAAATGTGAAAATTGCTAACCCTTGAAATTGTGTCTTCAACCCATTTCTATAGGCTTCAAAATTTACTGTTCTACCAATTTATGATGTCGGCCAATGTCATAAATATTGGGGTTTTGGGCCAAATACCCGGGTTACGCAGCGGAAAGCGGGTAAATCAAATTTTCTCATTTCTTTAATTTTTCTTGGGTAATTAAAATAAACTTATTTATTTAATCACTCAATACTCAAATTTACATTAAATATTCCATAATACATATATTTGGAACACGTGTCAAATATTTTATTTGAAAAATAATTAATATGTATTTAATAAAATCAAGTATTTAATCTAAATACAAACTAATTAGAAAACGGTCGGGTAACCCTTTAAGCGTGTATTTTTTGTTTAATCGTTAAACAATTTATAAATAATCAATATTATTTATAATAGTAGCCCTAGTGCTCTACGAGTATGTTTCATTAGTGAGACTCTCTAGATTCAGGCATATCCCTCACGAAATCCAATTTCATGTCAATAATCTACCCACCCGTAAATTATGACGAACACGGATAAACTCTCTGAACCATACAAGTCGAGGTCATCGCATACGTATAATCCCTTTGTCACAGATATCCGTATTATACCTGAGATATAGATTATAACGTCAAATCTCTTTAGGTATAATCCCGTCGACGATTCTATTAGCAATCTCTTAATAACACTTAGAACTTACTTCTATAGTGTACCACGGGCTCATGGATTTAACAGATTTCTAATTGCACATTGAATACCTATGTTTTGTACACAGAAGTGACATATCATATCTTGATACGCCCAAGATATCATGAGGATCAGTCCACACCCAACGAACAGACGGATGTCTGATCTAAATGGATCGGTGACATGATTGCCATCAAAGTGTGGAGGATACCTCATACATCCACAGTGGTATTTCAAGTCGAAGAACCACTGTGCTAACTTGACCCGAGAAGATTCCTATTGACGTTGGTGTACCATTTATTAGGAAATATTCGGTGAGTCGTTCAGTGTTTATCAACTATAAACACATACACGTCTATAAGAGTCTCTCCAGAATCATGGTTCATTGGGATAAACCATCGGACCAAGTCTCGATATACGACATGTTGATCGGCGTAAACACACACGTATAACGCAAGCGCACGTATCGTTCAAGTAGTATAAAAATATCGATCCCACGAGGACTTAATTCCTACTGTTATTATTAATTATTGAATCTATTTATTTACAAATATCTAATTAAATGGAGAAGAGAATGATTGTTTGATTGGTTGAATGTGGTTTTGCACAATAAATAAATAAATAAAAAGACAAAAGAAAATACTAAGGAAAATAACAAAAGACACAAAGATCTAGGGTTGTGAATCTTTCTAATATCTTTTAAAAGATGAAGTGATTATTTTATGTTTGTGTAATAAATCAGTTTACTAACCTGGAATACTAAATTATGCAAAAGCCTTGTCGATGGTCAGACGCAAATACCCAGTTTAACCCAATTGAATCATATGACTATGTCAACCAAATTATCTGGATTCATTAAGTTTAAGTTCCAATTATGGCTACCCCCGCCCGACAGGTATATTCCTATCCTGTAAGGAAATCTATTAAAGGGTTATCTATCCTCAAGGAAGATCGTGGGCTATTAAGTCTAAGGCTGAAACCTAAAATCCCTATGTCTAGTTCATTTTAGATTTACCACATCAATCTTATTGGTGATCAGACAACAAGAAGCATTAAGCTTAAGACTTAATAAGTAAACCTTTAAATTACCCAAACTATAAAATAACCCCTTATAAACCGGTGATATTAAAAGTCATCACAACCCCAGATAACTAACACATAATAGGGCTAGTAAAAACATAAAAGTAAAAGACATAAAGTAAAAGCTGAGAAGTAAATTACAATAAAATGTTAAGGTAAAAGGAATTACTTTTACTACTACTAATTTAGATATCTCCCATAAAATAATATATAAACTCGTGATAATATTACCAACCGACCAATCTGGCGGTATCCTGATTAAGTCAAATTAAGTCCAACCAGCCATTAAGGCGGAACCAAAATTAAATTACCAACCGACCAATCTGGCGGTATCCTTTATTAGTCAGGTTTAAACCAGATTAAAATTAAATTACCAACCGGCCAATATAGCGGTATCCTTTTTAAGTCAGTATTTTAAATAGTGAATATATTATTTTTAAGGGAGATTAATCTAAATAGTAACAGTAAAAGAATTACCTTTCACCCTAGCTGGGGGAAGTTACCTATTCATAGTGAATAGTGAAAACTGTAAAAAGTAAAAAATAAAATAAAATTACTATTATTACAAAACGTAATTAAAATTATTTACAAAACTAAAAATTAAAAACTAAAAAACTAAAAAACTAAAGAATCTAGAGAGAGAAACTCTCTCTTTAGAAAGAATTAAAGAGAGAGGAAGATGTACTCAATTCTGAAATTCGAAGCTGAATTTATAGGCGCGGGTAAGCTTCCAGCGTCGCGACGCCAAGGCCTTTGGCGTCGCTACGCTGGAACAGTGATGCGTGGCACGCTGAGGGCTTGACACGTTGCGAGGCGGCTAAGAGGATAAGGCGACACGTGTCAAGGCGTGATTGGCTGATGATGACGTGGCATGACGCGTGGCAAAGGTTGACTCGTTGACCGATGACATGGCGATGACATGGATGACATGTGGCACACGTGGCAATTGTGAGTGTCGGCACCGTAGGATGATGACACGTGGCACGGCGCACGTTAGCATATCGGTTGTGATGGTGACACGTGGCACGGCGCATTTTAGCAAAGTCAACTTCTCAAATTCTGACATGTTGACCCGGCGCACGTTAGCAGACTCCGGTGCACGTTAGGCGTCACGACGCTAAAGGCTTAGGCGTCGCGACGCGGGAAATGACCAAAATGCTCTTTTTGCCAATTTTCACAGTTTTGCTCCAAATCACCTCCAGAATGTCCTGAAACTTTATTTATCTACAAAATAACACAAAACACATCAAAATATTCACATAACTCAAGAAAATATACAATATATTAGGTTAAATGAGTGGGAAATAGTGATATAAATACCACTCATCACACCCCCAAACCTAACATTTTGCTAGTCCTCGAGCAAAACATAGAATAAAATAACATGAAAATAAAATTAACTAAGCCACTTTCGTAGGGATCACGATTGCATTTAGCATATGCAACAAGCCTTTAAACCCCTAGGTGTCCCTAGTGGACGAGTTGTAGTCTCGTGAGGGTTTACAGCAATGATACCCACAAACATTTTACAAAAGTAAAAAGGTAGTTAAAACTAATGCACACAAAAGCAAAAAAAAAAAAAAAATTAAGGGAAAAGAGAATAAAGAAGTTAGTGACTAATTTGGTGAAACTTCTACTCCAAGTTACTAGTTGTTTTATTTCTTTCTAAATTACCGAATAAGTAAATTCTCCGATCATTTTTACCATTCTTCATAAACACAGCCAACATAATATTAAATAACTCATTTTTGCCCACAGCAGTCATAAGTGCAGTTGATAAGAGAGTAATATTTTTGTCCTAAAGTTCTATCAGATTTCACACCTTTTTGTAGCAATGGAATAATTTTTCTCATTTTTCTGATTTTTCTTTGATTTTTTTTATTTATATACAATATCTTCCATCTATGTAACGAGTGTTGGGTCGGTGGCTCCCAAACCAGTTGGCTTTAGGGCACCAGGTGTTAAGACACCCCTACGGACTTAATTACTCAGACTTCAGATATATATATTTTTGCAGCATCTTTGATCCATATAGCGAGTTTTGGGCCAATGACTCCCAAACCAGTTGGTTTTAGGGCACCAGGTGTTAAAACACCTTACAGACTTAATAACTCGGATCTCGGATTTTTTTTTTTTTTTTTTTACTCCATCACTTTTTTGAGATGCTTCCTCCAATTAAACTATAGCACTGAATATTACAAACTTTTCAATTACAACTCATGTCCGTATGTTACTATGCATGTTGATAATACCTACCAACTGAGCATATGAAGATCCATTTTAGTCCGTTTTAAGGAGAATTCACAAATTAAATAATTTAAAAGGAAATAAACAAAAATTAACTTGTTTTGAAATAAGTTTGAGATACGTCTCAGGAGTGGAAACGCCTTACTCAGCTATCCTTTACCAATTTCACCTTTTTAGTCAAAACACAAAAACGCAAATATTTTTGTAATTTTTGAAAATTTTCAATTTTTTTTGTATTTTTCGAAAAATTTTGGACTAAAAATAAAATAACACACAAACTAAAAACAAGGTACTGATTAACTAATTCCCTTCCCCAAACCTAAATGAGACATTGTCCCCAATGTCTTAAACAATGGAAGAGTTTAGAAGGTAATACCTGATTAGCTGAAATTTTACAGGAAAAATTACCGATTAAGATTTATGCCCAAATTACGGTTCTTACCACGATCGCTATCTGACCACTTTTTTTAAAAAAAAATTGCAGAATCTCCTCTGAATTTTTGATTATCCAACACAACCTAAATCTATCTCAAAGGCCACAAATACCCCAATTCAACTCTTCGCCCCCACGACTACGAATCAAATAATCAATCAACAACACTTCACTATCTCAATCTACTCCTCACAACACCAAATCACAAAACAAAATTATCAATCCACCAAATCAAGTTTACCAAATCAAAAAATTTTTTTTTTATCAATTTTACCGTCAAATCCAGATTTGGCAATGGAGGATACGGATCGGCTTGGACTTGGGTTGATTTACTGCTTCTCGGTTTTGGTTGTGGGTTGGGTTTCGGTAGTGGGTTGAATCAGCGGTGGTGTTGATGCGGTTGTGGGTTGATTCGGTCTCAGCAGTGTGGATCTCGGTTTGATGGTGGCTGGTGGGTCGTAGTTGGCTTGGCAGTGGCGGGTTCGCGACTAGTGGTGTCTCGGCTGGTGGATCTCTCGGTGATGGTGGTTTGACACGGCTCGGTTTCGGTTTGTTCTTGGCTCGGTGAGTCGTTTTGGCAAGGGGTGGTTCAGCTTCTGGTGAGCTTCAGCAGAGGGTGTATCTTGGTCAAAGGTTGGAAGCTCGGCCATGGGTCTCGGATTGGGTGATTTGGTTCACGGTGGGGATGAAGGCTCGACTGTGGTGGTTGTGAGTTGAGAGAGAATGGTGAGATCTGTGAGGGAAATGGGTTCTGTTCTCGGCGGCTGCTGTTTTTGGCCTGCAATCGATCCAGTGTCGTGACGTTGAATTTTTGCCTGGCGTAGCGAAGCTAGTTTTTTTTTTTTTTTGGCAAAACTAAGTCTTGCGACGGATAAATCCATAGGGACGCGTTCCAAGAGCTGACTCCTTACTCGGCCGTCTCTTCTGGATTGACTTTGTATCTTCGTAATTTTGTCAAATTTTTATTTTATGAAAATCCCGCTTGCACTGGCTTACTTTGTCCTGAAAAATTCCGTTTTTATTTTTCCTGCAAAACTAACACACAAAATTAAAAAGTTCACACAAAATATGAAAACAAATTACAACAAATTGCATGGGTTGCCTCCCTACTAGCGCTAAATTTTTCGTCTTCAGCCAGACGTGACTGAAATTCATCTTGGATGTCCGATTAAAGACAATCCTGTGAGCGTTTCTTTTGAAGGGTCTTTTCCAACGGTAAAGTGACAAAAAGAGTTTTGTCTCATTCAGTGCTCGTGCCACCTTTTTACTCCTTGTTGTTCCAGTTGTTCCTGCAAAGAAAGAAATAAAATCAGGAGGTCTCATATGATGCTTGACTTGGAATGGAAACTCCATTCTGTCAAGCTTCTGGTTGATATCTTTGATTTGTACTCCCCAAAACAGCGATGTTTCTCATGAATGCTCTGGATCTTTATTAAGGTCAGACATTTGCTCCTCCATTTGATCTGCTTCTTGTTCCACCTTTTCTTCACAGATGTATTTGAAAATTTCTGCATTCAGCTCTTCATCTGTCATCTGTGAAATGCATGCTGCAAAATTATCAACCTGAGGATGTGAAGAAATGTCAGATTTTAGGTCTTCATCCTCTGATCTGTGTGAAATGATTGGCTCAGGTAGATCTTCTTCAAACATTTGTGCAATGGAATCTCCAAGATCTTCGTTTTGAGGATACATAATTCCATCCTCAATTTTTGATGCAGTTGGTACAAATATTTCAGCTTCATCCTCGTCAGAATCTGAATAATAAAAATCAAATAAAGACTTTTCCGGTTCGGGCACCTGAACTGATACCTCTGGTTGTTGATACTGCTCAGCCTCCTCCTCTGTTGAAGTGTCATTGTGGATCTCTGGGTACTCGAAGGCTTTGTCAGTGTCATCTGAAACTGGTTCTTGAGGTATATAGTTCTGGTTCTCTGTTGATTGCCTCATTTGATCTGTCATATTCTGAATGGATGCTGATTGTCTCTGAATACTTTCAAATTGATTCTGGCATGTTTCAAGCATTGTATCCAACTTTTCGTCTTGTTTCTTGACCCAATCTTTGAGCATGTCAATCATCTGATCTTCATCTGATTGTTCTGGTTGTTGGTAAAGATCAAAGGTAGATGGTGGATAAGATGGAAAATGTGGCTCAGTGAAATGTGATGGCACTTCATAGCATGATTGTCTCCAGAAATTCTCCCACTCTGATCGATATATACATTGATCGCTCGGGTGGTTACTATCACAAATCACACATCTCCCCATTTCGTTTTGTTGAGCAAATGTAGTATTGTTTGGTTCTGGCATCAAGTGATAGTCATTGGGCTCGACAACAGGCCTCAGAAAACCGGACTGTTGCTCCCAGATTTAGGGTGTATATTCTAGTAAAGCTCTTGATCTTTCAATCTCCCAATAATGTTCCATTTTTAATCACCTGAAAATACAATAAAGAAATAAAAATTACAGATAAAGAAAATTAGATAAAAGTAAATTAGATAGCTTCAAAATTAACAACTCAAGAAAAATAAGTCCCCGGAAACGGCGCCAAAAACTTGACCGGCGTAAACACACACGTATAACGCAAGCGCACGTATCGTTCAAGTAGTATAAAAATATCGATCCCACGAGGACTTAATTCCTACTGTTGTTATTAATTATTGAATCTATTTATTTACAAATATCTAATTAAATGGAGAAGAGAATGATTGTTTGATTGGTTGAATGTGGTTTTGCACAATAAATAAATAAATAAAAAGACAAAAGAAAATACTAAGGAAAATAACAAAAGACACAAAGATCTAGGGTTGTGAATCTTTCTAATATCTTTTAAAAGATGAAGTGATTATTTTATGTTTGTGTAATAAATCAGTTTACTAACCTGGAATACTAAATTATGCAAAAGCCTCTGTCGATGGTCAGACGCAAATACCCAGTTTAACCCAATTGAATCATATGTCTATGTCAACCAAATTATCTGGATTCATTAAGTTTAAGTTCCAATTATGGCTACCCTCGCCCGACAGGTATATTCCTATCCTGTAAGGAAATCTATTAAAGGGTTATCTATCCTCAAGGAAGATCGTGGGCTATTAAGTCTAAGGCTGAAACCTAAAATCCCTATGTCTAGTTCATTTTAGATTTACCACATCAATCTTATTGGTGATCAGACAACAAGAAGCATTAAGCTTAAGACTTAATAAGTAAACCTTTAAATTACCCAAACTATAAAATAACCCCTTATAAACCGATGATATTAAAAGTCATCACAACCCCAGATAACTAACACATAAATAGGGCTAGTAAAAACATAAAAGTAAAAGACATAAAGTAAAAGCTGAGAAGTAAATTACAATAAAATGTTAAGGTAAAAGGAAATACTTTTACTACTACTAATTTAGATATCTCCCATAAAATAATATATAAACTCGTGATAATATTACCAACCGACCAATCTGGCGGTATCCTTTATTAGTCAGATTTAAACCAGATTAAAATTAAATTACCAATCGGCCAATATATCGGTATCCTTTTTAAGTCAGTATTTTAAATAGTGAATATATTATTTTTAAGGGAGATTAATCTAAATAGTAACAGTAAAAGAATTACCTTTCACCCTAGCTGGGGGAAGTTACCTATTCATAGTGAATAGTGAAAACTGTAAAAAGTAAAAAATAAAATAAAATTACTATTATTACAAAACGTAATTAAAATTATTTACAAAACTAAAAATTAAAAACTAAAAAACTAAAAACTAAAGAATCTAGAGAGAGAAACTCTCTCTTTAGAAAGAATTAAAGAGAGAGGAAGGTGTACTCAATTCTGAAATTTGAAGCTGAATTTATAGGCGCGGGTAAGCTTCCAGCGTTGCGACGCCAAGGCCTTTGGCGTCGCTACGCTGGAACAGTGATGCGTGGCACGCTCAGGGCTTGACACGTTGCGAGGCGGCTAAGAGGATAAGGTGACACGTGTCAAGGCGTGATTGGCTGATGATGACGTGGCATGACGCGTGGCAAAGGTTGACTCGTTGACCGATGATGTGGCGATGACATGGATGACACGTGGCAATTGTGAGTGTCGGCACCGTAGGATGATGACACGTGGCACGGCGCACGTTAGCATATCGGCTGTGATGGTGACACGTGGCACGGCGCATTTTAGCAAAGTCAACTTCTCAAATTCTGACCTGTTGACCCGGCGCACGTTAGCAGACTCCGGTGCACGTTAGGCGTCACGACGCTAAAGGCTTAGGCGTCGCGACGCGGGAAATGACCAAAATTCCCTTTTTGCCAATTTTCACAGTTTTGCTCCAAATCACCTCCAGAATGTCCTGAAACTTTATTTATCTACAAAATAACACAAAACACATCAAAATATTCACATAACTCAAGAAACTATACAATATATTAGGTTAAATGAGTGGGAAATAGTGATATAAATACCACTCATCACATGTACTGGTCTCAGAGGATTTTACTAACCGACTTGTGTTAGTAAATCTTAACCAAGAACTTTATTTGATAATATATTTCTGGTAGTGTCACTTCCTGATATCAATTACAAATTACTTTGTAACTGCGCACTACATTATATATTATCGGGTCTTTGTCTAATATATACATATCACTAAATCATATTTAGTTTCAATCTAATCGTCATTAGATCGAATATGTATATAAAAGAAAGAAGTACTACTATAAATTAAGTACTATTATGGAAAAAAGAATTGTTTGTATTCATGAATCAGACATGAATACGATCATAATTGGCACTCTGAGCACCAACCCTAATAATTTCTCCCACTTGCTCTAATGCCAATCCACGGTATCATATACACATCTAAATATGTATCACATACGCATGGTCCTCACGAGCTGACATTTCACTCAAGAGTTAGGCAACAACAAGTTAGACCGCTATAACATATTGAGTTTGTCTAACAAACCCAAAATGTTTCTTTTAACTTGCATCATTCATATCTGTATAACCTAAGTTATACATCAATATGACTCAAATGCAATATCAATATTGTGCTATAATTACATAATTATCCAAGTATTTAAGGATCAGGTCCAAAATACTATGCAGACAACCGCAAGAACAACACCAATATCAAAACTTCTAATTTATAAGGTTACTTTGTAACTTCATAATTCAATACTTCATAAGTTACAATTAATTCCACTTACACAGTAGAATCATTCGTGACACTCCCACTGCATCTTTTCTGACTCTTTTATGATGTAGACCATCTAACATCATAATTAGACTCAAACTAATCAGACCCTCGTGGTTGCAGACTATATTCTCTATGAATAAGAAACTCATTCTTAATATCTCAAAGATAACAAAGAACATGTTTCAGACACATCATATGGTCTATAGCGTATCAAAATAATTCATAACAATTACGATTAAATTGATTTCTCTTAGTTTTATATCATATATAAAACTTTATAACAAATATAACAAAGACTACTCTCACTGCTTTCACGGAGAAAAGAAGACTTAGGTAAACCTTTTACCTTATAAACATCTCATTATTATCTTAATAATGATAATGTCGAAAAGATAAATAATACTGGAAAGAAATTTGTATGCTCCCACTGATCCTACTGTCACATATGTAGTCTCTATACTGACAATATGATTGATATCAAAATTAGAAAACACAGATTTCCGAAAAACTTATCTGAGTCTACAATAGGCTCTATAAGCTAGTATATCAAACTATAATCTTAGCAGAATACAAACTCCAGGGCCATTTTAGAATGAACTCTTTAAAAAAAGAAATCACAATGGATCTCTTATTCGAGGAAACCATTCAGGAACGCCACTTTGCATTCTTTAGCCAAAATATATAGTTTAATATCAACATTAACCAACAGATCTTTAATTGTTCAATTAGTACGACTCGAGACAAGTTTTCTTAGAATCTACGATAGATTATTGAGTATAACTTTTCTCACTATCATACTATAAAGGTCAAACCTTTAATAAGGGCACTATGCTTTTGATGCGCAAATCATTTGCACATTTTATGAACGATTTATAACAAAAGCTCAATCAAGTTCAAAACTTGATCGCAGTAAGCTACGAACAAACTTAAATCTATGATTCAATGTTAACTTCCGAAATCGATATCAAACATCGCTCTCACTATGAGTTATAGGATAATTTTCTTCGACAAGAAAATAACAGAACCATTAAGTATCAAATACTTCGCAAATGATTCTCACATCCTATTGGGCTTATACAGAAGATGTCTTAGGGTCTTTTCATCTTATTAATTAAGTAGTTCCATTTATAGTTTCACTCTCACATTTGACTTCAATAAGTCAAGTTTTTTCTACAATAGTCAACAACCGATGTTGCACAACAAGTAATAAAACAGTTTTATTACTCGAGATCGTAGAAAATATATTCCATCAAATAAAATATAATATTCTATTAAATAGAATAAATGATAAACTTTTGCTTGTATCACCGAGGCACAAGTACTTTCAATTATATAACTATTATACAAAAGAAACATTCAAATCTCAAACTTTTCAAGATTCGAATTTTCTATCTATACATATCATATATGTAATTGTAGAAACTAATGGATCCTTAATTAAAAGGACGAATTAGAGTTACTGGAGCATATCCCCAAGAGTATTGAAACTAATTCGGTAACACTCAATGTCAAATGAATCAAATCATATAAGATTCGATTTCTCCCACTAACCAATTCCATCACGATGGAATCGTAGAAGAGTAATATTGAGTAAGAATCGTAGAATTACATTTTAGTCCAAATCGGTTCGAAACCATTCAGGATCAAGTCCAATCAACACCAAAATTAATATGCATCTTACATCATCATTAATTAACACATATATTAAAATCCCCAAATTTGGAGAAGGTTATAAACCCTAATTTCTCAAAATTATCCAAATGGCCAATTAACACCAAATTAATAAAATTCAACACTTTAATTCTATCATTACTACACCAAATAAGTCTCACCACCATGAAACAACTCAATAACAATTCTAGGTCATTTATGAGTGGTTAAGAAACTCTAGAATGGTTACCAAGTTATCAAATAACCAAAAGTAAGCTTAATAACACTTAATAAGTTTTCTTTACTAAATACACATGCAAACATCTTTCATTCATTCTTCAAACAAACTTATTACAAACCCAAGAGAATAGAGAAAACATAACAACATCATATGTTACAATCTAAAGGCATAGAAATAATTTTCAAGTAAAGAAAAGTATGAAATTACCTTAATTTTCAAGACTTTCTTCACAAATCTCCTTTAACACTTAGGTTTTCTCTCAAATCCCTTTTTTTTGTAATCTATTTTGAAGACAAAAAGTTGAAGCAAATGAAAAATGAAACCCTTAAATGTGTAGGGCTTGGCCGACTTTCATGGGGACAAAAATGATAAATTTTGATTTTTCAATTTCTTTAATCAAATTAAAAGAATTCAAAGTCAAAATCATTACCATTTTCAAAAAGCAAAATTACATGTACACCAATCAAAATTAGCCATTTAAAAGCATAATAATGATAAATATAAACATATTAAATAATTCTAATTATTTAACAATTAAATAATTAGATAATTACTTAATACAAATATCTAAATACATGTATCAAATTTACATTAAATATTCCATAATACATATATTTGGAACACATGTCAAATATTTTATTTGACAAATAATTAATATGTATTTAATAAAATTAAGTATTCAATCTAAATACACATTAATTAGAAAACGACCGAGTAACTATTTTTCGTTTAACCGTTAAACGATTTATAAATAATCAATATTATTTATAATAGTAGCCATAGTGCTCTACGAGTATGTTTCATTAGTGAGACTCTCTAGATTCAGGCATATCCGTCACGAAATCCAATTTCGTGTCCATAATCTACCCACCCATAAATTATGACGAACACGGATAAACTCTTTGAACCATACAGGTCGAGGTCATCGCATACATATAATCCCCCCGTCATAGGTATCCGGATTATCCCAGAGATATAGATAATAACGTCAAATCTCTTAAGGTATAATTTCGTCGACGATTCTATTAGCAATCTCTTAATAACACTTAGAACTTACTTCTACAGTATACCACGGGCCCATGGATTTAACAGATTGCTAATTGAACATTGAATACCTATAATCTGTACACAGAACTGACGGATCATATCTTGATACGCACAGGATATCATGAGGATCAGTCCACACCCAACGAACATGCGGAATCTGATCTAAATAAGTCTGTGACGTGACTGCCATCAAAGTGTGGAGGATACCTCATACATCCACAGTGGTAACTCAAGTCGACCAACATGCTCACTCTACCCGAGAAGATTCTTATTGACGTTGGTGTACCATCTATTAGGAAATCTTCGGTGAGTCGTTCAGTGTTTATCCAATATAAACACCTACACGTCTATACGAGTCTCCTTAGACTCATGGTTCATTGGGATAAACCATCAGACCAAGTCTCGATATACGACGTGTACTGATCTCAGCGGATTTTACTAACCAACCCGTGTTAGTAAATCTTGACCAGGAACTTTATTTGATAATATATTTCTGGTAGTGTCACTTCTTGATGTCAATTACAAATTACTTTGTAACTGCGCACTACATTATATATTATCGGGTCTTTGTCTAATATATACATATCACTAAATCATATTTAGTTTCAATTTAATCGTAATTAGATCGAATATGTATATAAAAGCAAGAAGTACTACCATAAATTAAGTAATATTATGGAAAAATAAATTTTTCGTATTCATGAATCTAAATAAAGTCACTCTGAGTACCAACCCTAACAATAAAGTCATCATTATAGTTGTTGCCACTTTCAATTGCCTACAGTCCAACCAATCAAATTAGCTCATTCTTCTGCTACTGAACCGACCTATGGTGGCTCTAATCTGCCACTGTTCTGCGACTGCATCAGCCTATGGTGGCTGGCAGGGCCTATGACCACTGTAGTATGCTGCTTTCCTTCTATCATTATTAATTTTCTGGAAACTTCAAACCCACATCGGTCGTTCCAGTAAGACCATGGGGGAAAAATTTCAACCCCACGCCACTCTCATTGACCCGATGGAGCTTAGTCATTTTGATGATATTTCCGCATACCAAGGCCATGAGAGAGAAACTCCAATCCCATACCAATCACAATAATACTGAGGGAATCTTGCACTCTCATTGTCGCTTATCTCAGCAATGCCATATGGAGAAACTCCAACCCCACGCCATCTAATATGATCAAACCTCGACGAAATGCATCCAATTCCGAGCTAACAATAACATTTTTCCACAAGGAAATTATCTATCCATATGTCATTCACATATCAATATGGCCATAGTGAGACGTACCAAACCCTGTGCCATTCAAACAAGAAAAACCTAGAGGGAATATTTTCAACCTTGGGTCATCCCCACAAACACTGGTGATGGCATCTCATACCATATTGCACACAAACAAAATAAATTGACAAGTGTAATGGGTAACGTATCACGTACTCCGCACCTACCCAAAATTATCGAGGCAATTGAGGCAGCGTTCTATCTCACGTTACTTAAAATAATAATTTTGAACCTCACAGTCCAAATGTCTCACGAACCGAGCTATAGATCATGGGGTGGCCAAAGCCATGAGAACACTCTCATCCTCATACTATGTAGGCCTAGATTCAGCAAACTCCATACAGGCCTTCAAACAATCCTCACGGTATACTCTTATGGATCCGAAAAGGGATAATCAGTGCCATGTAAGCATTCCACATCCCCATACTGGGTAGATTCCGAGGCTACAAATACCATAGAGGCCATGGGCCTTCCCCATGTGACCAGCGTAAGCACACACGTATAACGCAAGCGCACGTATCGTTCAAGTAGTATAAAAATATTGATCCCACGAGAACTTAATTCCTACTGTTGTTATTAATTATTGAATCTATTTATTTACAAATATCTAATTATAGGGAGAAGGGAATTGATTGCTTGAATGATTTGATTTGTAGTTTTGCTAAATAAATAAATAAATAAAAAGACAAAAGAAAATACTAAGGAAAATAAAAGACTCAAAGATCTAGGGTTGTGAATCTTTCTAATATCTATTAAAAGATGAAGTAGTTATATCATAGTTGGGTAAAATATTGAATTATTAATCTGGAACACTAAATTATGTAAAAGCCTCTTCCGATGGTCATTTACAAATACCTAGAATAATCAAATTGAACCATATGTCTATGTCAATTAAATTACCTAGATTCATTAAGATTGAATTCCAATTATTGATTACCCCCGCCCAACAGGTATATTCCTATCCTGTAAGGAAATCTATTAAAGGTTTATCTATCCTTAAAGAAGATCGTGGGTTGTTGAGTATAAGGTCTTTAAACTTAAAATCTCTATGTCTAGTTCATTTTAAGTTTTATCTAATCAATTTTATTAGTGATCAGTTAATAAAAAGGCATTAAGGTTATGACTCAACAAATAATTCTTTTAATTATCCAAACTATAATCTAACCCTTTTTTTAAATCGGTAATATTAGATTTTATCACAACCCTAGATATTTAACTTAGTTACAACACATAACTAAAGCTGATATAAACTTAAAAGACATAAAATGAAATTGCTGAAAAGTAATAAAAAGAAATGCTAAGGTAAAAGGAATTAACTTCTACTATTCACTATTTAGATATCTCCCATAAAATAATATATAATCTTGTGATATTTTAAACCAACCGTCCAGAATGGCGGTATCCTGATTAAGTCAAATTCAAATATACCAGCCATAAGGAGGAACATAAATATAAACTTAAACCAACCGTCCAGTATGGCGGTATCCTCATTAAGTCAGGTTTAACCAGATTAAATTTAATAACCAACCGTCCGAAAATGGCGGTATCCTTTATTGATTCAGATTTTAAATAGTTTATATATTATTTTTTAAGGGAGATTAATCTAAATAGCAAAAGTAAAAGTATTACCTTATTACCTCAGCATAGAGAAGTTACCCCCTCATAGATGGATAAAATTACTACTACAAAGCGTAAATAAAACTGAATATAAGAAGAAAATAAGAAGAACTCTCTTTTATTTAAGTATTTACAGAGGATTTGGTACATTTGAAACTAAAAATTCGAAATCTATTTATAGGCAAAAAAATCTAATTTTTTATTATTATTTTTCTGATTTTTATTATTTTATTATTATTTTTTTTTTGGATCGCTGAATTTTCGACACGTGGCATGGTGTGCTAAAAAAGACGGCTCGTTGAATTTTTGACATGTGGCATGGTGGTGCAATTACCAAAATACCCTCGGTGTCGGGATGTCCAAAATTACCAAAATACCCTTTTCGTCAAATTTCACAGTTTTGCTCCAAATCACCTCCAGAATGTCTTGAAACTTTATTTATCTACAAAATAACACAAAACACATCAAAATATTCACAAAACTCAAGAAACTATACAAAATATTAAATTAAATGAGTGGAAAATAGTGATACATTTATCACTCATCACCATGCTATGTACCTCTAATTCTCTCTATGGGCGGAAAACGCCATATGGGAGATATCCATCCTTACGCTATGCAAACTCGCGGCTACTGTAGAACCCCAAAACTGTATTCAAACCGTACATGTTATGTCTATCTTGGGGCACTAAGCGCCACACCGACCCTCCCACCGAGCGTACTATGGATGTCTGAGGTGCCAAACGCCACGCAAGATTTATTGATCCACCCTCAAATGTGTAAGCCAATGAGTATTAATGTTTCTGCCCGATGCCTTTATAATGTCACCGTGGTAGGTGTGCCACTGGGGTGCACGCTTTCCCCATGCTTGTCATGCACCCCTTATTGATTCCGATCACGAGTATTTCCTAAAAATATTAAATAAATTTTTCTCATTCAAATAACAAACAAGTATGTATGAGTACAAACCTTTATTACAAAGGAAAATAATTATTTAAATTTGTAGGTATCTATTGCCATTCTTACAACTCTTCATGGGTCATTTTAAGAGAGTCTCTATTGAAAATACATTCGTAACAATTCTTCGTTATAGGGCTTCTTGAGTCCGGTGTCATTCAGCTACTTCAGGTGATAGGCATTCGACCTGATGACCTCTGCCACCTTGTAAGGTACTTCCATTTTGCTCTCATGGAGCCTTCATCAAGTTTCCTAGTATTCAGACTGACATGTCTTAAGACCAAGTCCTCGGAACGAAAGGTTCGTACTCAGATCTTTTTGTTGTTGAAACGAATCATTCTTTACTGATAGATAACCATTTTAAGCGTTGATCTCTCTCTTTTCTCATCAACCATGTCAAGGTGATGCCTAAGGAAGTCTGCATCTGATTCTCCTTCAAAGTACTGGAACCAATGGGTCGTCATCTCTATCTCTGTTGGGATTACTGCCTCACACTCGTAGGCCAATGAAAATGAGATTTCTCTTGTGGAGTCTTTATAAGTTGTCTGATGTGTATAAATGAATTCTTGTAGTTCTACGACCTATAGGCCTTTGCATGACCTGAGTTGAGCTTTCAAGTTATTTTTTATTGTTTTGTTTGTTGCCTCAACCTGCCCATTAGACTTCGAATGAGCATGTGATGCAAATCTTAAGACAATCTGGAGGTCCTCACAGCTTTTTGAAGCCTGAGCTGTCAAATTGCCAGCTAGAGTTTGCCCATTGATTGACATCTAGGGTAGCTAGAATATATCATATTCATTAAGCTCTACCGATAATTTTACTAGACGATCTAATGTCTCAGGTTTATGAAAGATTTATCTTAGTATATACCCTGATGGGATGACCTTGGAAGTATGGGCGTAACTTCCTAGCTGTTGTAACTAATGTTAGGGCCATTAAATCATGGGCCGAGTATCAGGTTTTCATATATAATAATACCTTGCTAGAATAATAAACCGAACTCTGAAATTTATCCATTTCTTGTACTAATATTGAACTTACAGCATGCTCTGAAATGCCTAAATATAGAAATAGCATCTCACCCGGAATAGGCTTGGCCAGAAGTAGGGTCAGGTCAGATACTCTTTGAGCTGCTGAAAAGCATCCTCACACTCGCTCGTCCACTTGAAATCCTTCATTACCTTCTTGATCAGCTGGAAGAAGACATGACACTTATCGGTAGCCTTAGAAATGAACAAATTAAGCACTGCTACTCAACCAGTCAAACTCTACACTTCTTTTACTGTCTTTGGCGATTTCAGGTCTAGCATTGACTTTATCTTATGAGGTTTGGCCTCGATGCATCTAGTGCTGACCATGTACTCCAAAAAAATTTCCTAAGGATACTCTAAAAGCACACCTCTAGAATCAACTTCATCTCATATTTCCTCAAGAGTTCAAAAATTTCCCTGAGGTCATTCCAATTATCCTTAGGCAACATTGTCATTATAATCATGTTATCGACATAAACCTGCATCGTTGTTTTGATGAGGGATTTGAATACCCGATTTACCAGCCTTTGATATATCACTTATGCATTCTTCAGCTCGAATGGCACCACCTTATAGCAATAAAACCCTGATTTGTGATTAAATGATATCTTTTCCTCATCTCCGAGAAACATTCTGATTTGATTGTATCTTAAAGACACATCCATGTAACTTAGCAGACCATGTCAAGCCGTTGAATCCACTACCTGATCCATCTTAGGTAGCATAAATTTGTCCTTTAAGCAAGCTTTGTTCAAATCGGAGAAATCCACACACATTCTCCACTTGTCATTGGTCTTCTTTACCAAGACCACATTTGATACTCACTCCATATACTTGACTTCTCTTATAAATCCAGCTTGCATCAACTTATCTACCTCTGTGTGATGGCCTCATACCAAACCTGATTAAAGGTCTTCATCTTATGTTTCACTGGACAGGCGTAACTGATAACCCGAGGGTCTATCCCAGACATATCTTTGTAGCTCCATTGCAAGACATATGTATATTCCCTCAGGAAGTTTATGAGCTCCTTATTCGGACTTTATTCCAACCCAACCCCAACCTTGACTACCTTCTCCGAGCCAAAGAGCTCCACCGACTCTAACTCCTCTCTCGCTCCTCCATACTGAGTGGGGTCCTCGGGTCAGGTATTGGTGGATTCCACCTCAAATGTGTTCTTTTCTATTTCATTCCTCTTATGTCTTGTGACATCATCAATGCACAAGGTTTCTTTGGATGTGGCTGCAAAATAGCTCATGGCCACTTTCTAGCTACCGCACAGTACCCCGACCCTTTCCCTGGCCGAGGAACTTCAACTTCAAGTAGTAGCTCGACATAGTTTCCATCGATTTCATCATGAAAGGCCTCCCTAAAATCACCCAAAAATTACTCAGACAATCTACCACAATGAAGTTCATCATTATAATCTTAGTATGGGTGATGTCCTAATAGTCATTGTCAGTTATACCTGACCTAGTGGAACAACTGTAGATCCCCCAAACTCGTACAATGGGGTTGCATCCTGGATCAAAGTATTGAACTCCACTATCAGCCCATTCAAGGCTTCATTGGATATAATATGCATCGCGCTACCAAGGTCCACCAATATTCTGTCAACCTATAACCCATCAATGTTAGCCTTGTTTATCAGTGAGTCATCATGAGGGTAACTCACCTATTGAGGATCCTCTTCTGTAAATATTATTGGCATCAACATGGAATTTTGAATTCTCGAGGCTTTCTCAGCGGTCATCACATTGGGCCTACTGATTCAGCAGTAATTCTTCCTTACCCGATTTGAGTCCCCTGCCAACGTCCTCCTCCTAGCAATGGTGAACATGTGCATCTTCTCTCTTACCTCGCCCTCATGGCCTCATGATCAATGCATTCTTTGAGATAGTCATTCTTCACCAGGTCTTCCACCTGTTCCTGCAGGTCTCTATAGCTCTTGGTGTCATGTCACATTATATTGTGATGCACACAATAAGCTCTAGGATTCTTCTTCTCTACCAGGAAACTTCTCGAGTAGAGCTATGTCAACAGGAATTTGTCATGTATTTCCCGAGCTATTTGTGACAATGGCTTGTTTATGACCGTATATGTTGTGTCTCATGTGATATTTGCAACCTTGATCAGGTGTCTTCTCTCGGATGATGGGTTGTCATGAGTCATGGGCCTGGATTTCTACCGTTTCGGGCATGGTCTCCTCCATCATTTTCCACCGTCTTAGTGTGTTGTATCGCTTTTTGGATTGATCCCCACAGACGACGCCAACTGTTGATGATTGTTTTTCGTTCAAATAGAAAAATAGGGAATTCACCCCCCAAATTAACTTTCTTCGAACAGTGAATTTATTTGGTTAGTAATGAACCAAAACAAACTTAACCAGAGACATGATGACACAAAGATTTACGTGGTTTGGCGGAGTACCTACGTCCACGAGAGAAATATGAATATTTTATTACTACTCGGAATCAAGTCTGACTCAAGCTACAAATAATGAAAAATGTGACAAAACATATCGGGTCTAACACAAGCCCTGTACAATTCCCACGAGTTCCAGGTAACTGACCAATTTTCTCTCTCTATCATTAGTTTTTAAGCTCTTGACTTATTACAAGTTAGGAAATGCGAAAATTACTAACCATTGAATTTGTGTCTTCAACCCCTTTATATAAGCTTTAAAAGATATTGTTCCACCAACCATGATGTCAGCCAATGTCACAAACTCAACATTATAGTTGCTACCACCTCCAAATGCCCACAGTCTAACCTATCAAATTAGCTCATTCTTTTACTACTGCACCAGCCTATGGCGGCCTATGGTGGCTCTGCTATGCCACTGCGTCGGCCTATGGAGGCTGGCAGGGCCTACGACCACTGAGGACCGCTGCTTTCATTCGGTCTATATATGGCAACGGGCCGGGCTCGAGCCCGGGCTTTGATAAGCCCGGCCCGAGCCCGACAATATGGATTTAGGCCCGGGCTCGGGCTCGGACTTGGGCTGGGGCCGAGCTTGGCCCGGGCCCGATTTTTTAAATATAAAAAATTATAAATATAATAATTTATTATATAAATATATATTTTTTATAAATATAAATATAAAAAAATTATTTTAAGCCAGGGCCGGGCCCGAGCCGGACCCCCATTTTGAAGCCCGGCCCGAGCCTTTTTCACCTCGGGCCGGGCTCAGGCTTTTTTGCCACCCTTAATTCTAGAAGCACATCTTTTCAAATATGGCATACATCACAAGACTCCAATACTGGTCGCATGTGATCCCATATTCGTTCCTTAGGTCGACACACCGAGGCGGATGATACTGATCAAATATCCATTTACTTCTTTCAAAATAGGTCAGGTTTCACAGACAAGAACCTCATTGGGTCGGGCTCCACCAACTCTCAGAAAACCCCAAATCAACACCCTTCATGTGGTCGGGTCGGCATCAAACTTGCTTCATCCCCAAAATGCTCTGTTCTCGGGATTTCTTCTCTCTTTCTTGTGGTCAGGTCTCTCTCCAGACCTCGTCTCTTTCTAGACTTTTGGGCCTTTGACGTCGTATTTTGACTAAATACAAATCTTTATCCCACCTCACCATGGAAGAAATAAGATGCATGCACTTGATCAAGAAGCCATGCATTTGCACATATGCAATCAACATTTTAAGTGCTATATACATGTGAAATGATGACCTTGAGCGTACTTGCATTGTTTTTCTACTTTCACAATAATCATTAATCCACCCTGAGTCAGCAATAATAAATTTCCAAGTTGTTCATAAGGCCAGAGCATTCATGTATCATCCATGCCTCTATTATTGACTGACAGTAATTTATTTTTGTGAAAGGAGTAACAAAGGGCCCTGCACGAACGACGTTGGAAAAGAGAATTTATGTGTTTATACTTGAAACATTATAGGTAAGAGAAAAATATATAAGTCTGGTGTCTTTTTTCAATATATAACTTATGACATTTATGTTGAAGAAAAAAATGACACTGCAATCTAACATTGGATTGTATTTAAATGAATATATTATTTATAAACCGGCCAACATTAAACAAGATTAATAGAATTTTGATAAAACTCTCTAGTTTGAAATTGAGAATTTTTTTTATTTCATTTTTGTGACATGCTAGGGCATTATGGTCCCCCACTTTGATAGCAATCACTTTCTAGTTTGTCCTTCAATTTATATTTTAGTCTACCATGCTCTACTTTTGTTTTTGTTTTTGTTTTTGTTTTTGTTTTTGTTTTTATTTTATTTTGATGAGATGGTAACAACTAACAAATGCTTTGATTTTAAACAGAACTACTCTTTGATTTGGAATCTAGGTAATAACATCATAGTCCCTAAATTTTTATAAATTCTCAAGTAATAATATTTGCTTGTATCACATTGCTTCCACGTATACGAATGTATATGTTAGGGTCCGTTTGGTATTTTACTAATGAGAGTTGTAAAGTATTTGATAAACACTGTTAAAGATAATTTTATCACATAATTATCAAATATTAAGAGTTGACGATGTGTCGGTGGGCTAAGGCCTAAGAGAGATGAAAAACAACTACATGTTTCCAGATCTCAATTGTTTAAACTCTCAGGACTTCAATTAACTTCCCTAAATCGTCCCCCGCTTGTCCCTCATGTCACGTTGCGTTGGGTATTTCAAGTTTCCTTTTATATGGCCATGTCATATAAATATGAACATGACCCTCCCTAATCAACTGGACCTTCTAAATTTCACACATAAATATCTTATGAATATTATATTCATAACGTCTTAAGCATTACAAAGATGTAAAAGAAACAATAACATAGCCAAAGCAAATCCCTAATGCATTCACATTCTAAACAAGCCACCTTCGAAGCTAAAAAGTGACGAAATGGCGAGATTTGCACTAATTACACTTTGAAGCAATACGCGCACAGATCTACCAAGGAAACCAAACACAATTATCTACGGTCACACTCCTATCAGTCTGTCTTTTCTTCCTTAAAATGTGTCGCAGGCGTACTCTTTTGATCCTGTGGCTGAGCATCCAACTTCTCACGGCTACTACAAACGATGGCATCTCCAATTGTTGAACTTCCTGACATCGAAACTAGAGCAATACTCTTCCCAATTGCATCGACATCTCTAGTTCCACAATAGAGACCCCGACTTCCAGCAACGAGCATTCTCTGTATCTCATTAGCATCAACATCTCTGGTTCTGCCGTAAAGCCCCCGGCTTCCAGCTACGAGCATACTCTGTGTCTCATTGGCACTGGTCAGAACAGCGGGGAGTACATCCATCAATGGCGGGTTGGTCTGGCTTGAACTGCTAATGAGCAGCCTCAGGGTTTCTCTAGCACCATTTTCCACCACAGAGTCGCTCTCAGGAATCAATGGGTTCACAAGCTTTGAGTGCAAAGGAGGAATAGTCGCTGAAATGGCTGGACCAGCACTTACCAGGTAGCCTTGACCAGAAGAGCAAACATCAATAACTGGAATGTGAACAATTGGGTCACAAATTAAAGGCGTGAAAGTTGCGATCTGCTGAGAACCTGGCACTTGCAACCGAATCAATGGATCAGGCAGGAATGCTGGGAAATCTAGCAAAGGAATATCAGCGAGAATGCATGGTGGAATTGGCTTCAACAAACTGGCAGGCCCATTGGCTAATAATAAAGAAGAAAGTGGTGGAACAGAGAGTGATTCACTTGAGGAGTTTAGTGGGAACTGTGGAGGTATTGACGGATATTCCAGTGATGATGAACTTAGGGGACACCAACAATAATAAGGAGACAATAGGGGCGAACCAATGGAAGGGACTTGAGTTGCTAGGCTTAAAATTGGACGGACAGCCAACTTACCCAGTGATTCTAGAAAAACTGGAGACAGTTGGCAACTTCTGGCTTCAGGACTGCGGTCACTTTCAGATTGATTGGAACATGATTCATCAGTAGTACCAAAAGGTAATGTTACTGTCAGGTTGTCAACCACTGACAAATAACCATCCCCATGTCGTCTTAACTTCTCTCTAGCAGCACTTCTTATCGAGGATAAGATCCTAGGCAGACCCTCTTTAAAGGAACTTGATCTTGGACTAAGGCTACCCTGATAGAGCGAATTGGCCTTCAATGATTGGCTGCCAGAGTGCCTAGATCGCAGGGATTTTAGCGACGTGGATGAACATTGACCATTTTGAATTGAATCAGACAAATCAGATGGGGTAACAAATGAGGGAGAAGGTGAACTCGGGCAACCTGCTCGTCCATTGCTAAGCGATGATCCCACCAGATAGGCACGGAGGTGAGTTGCTAGATACCCAAGGCGTGACCGATTGATTCCAGTCAATTCAGCAATTGATGGTTTCCTCATGATTAAATCCTTCATCTACAACATCAATATTTTTTTAAAAAAAATTCAACTCATTCATTCATAGTAAAATGGATACACATTTTATTACTTAGTAACTATTATACTAACCTTTGAAATCAATTCAAATCCTAAAAGCTTAGACTTTTCTGAGCACCAGAAGTACTCAACTCTGCCTTCTGGACCCTTTATAATGAATGATCGGCCAGAATTGTCTGCTGGGATCTCATCAATTACAACAGCAGAGCACTCAGATTTACTACTTAAAGTGAGTACTCTCTCTGTAAGACCATCATCTCCAATGAATGAGAGGCGCAAATCGGATGTTGGTAAGATAGTAAGACTCAAATTCCCCCTGTACCAATATGCAAAAGAGAGAGTTGAGAAAGAGGTAAACATAAAAATATCAAAAGAAACATATTGAATCCTCCAAAGTGTGGGAAGCCTCGTGCACTATCATTTTTTAAGCACAAACAACAAATAAATGCAGGGATTTACACATTGTAAAAATTCAAGTTTCTTATCATAAGCAGACAGGATATTATCAAACAGTATGAAATAAGAAAAAATCATCTAGATCAACTTCAAAGAGCTCTTCATCTAATAAATAAATCTCAAGACATATTCAAGTTTTAACAGAGATTAAAGGATTGAGAAATCTAGACAACTAAAACATAAAACCATTTCCTTTTCAGTGTAGTGTCGTGTTAAAAAAGTTATTATTAAATTAGGGGTTGTAAAACTCACCTTTCTGATTAACAAAACCCCCCAATTTACAGCTGCCTAAAAGAAAGCTAACTATTACCTCACCCGCAAAACATATTGCCTAAAATGATAGAAGCAATCAAAAGCATGTTCCTATCCAAATCACTCATGATCAGGGAGTGGGCAAGGGGGGCCAAAAGAGACAGCATAGTGCTTACTTCTATTTTTTCCTTGCCAACTCAATTCATTACAAATAAGATATGAATTCTTGGTTTCAATAACTGAATTTCGCAATTAAAACAAACATATATTTGGTTAAATGTCAACTTTCATTTCACAGATACATTCATTTCAGCCATTCATTTCACAGATTTATTTGATGACAATACTGACATATCCACAGGATGTGTGATGATAATAGACAGACCTTTCACAAGATATAAACAGAAACAGTACAGACAATGAATAATTCAAAGCCTAACAAATTACTTGATAACAAAATACAGAATATCAGCATCAACTTAGCATCACAAGCATGTAAAAGTCAAAGCCGTAACATTCATTTCACTGTAATTAAAATATTACCCTACATATATATACAAAAAGCAGCATCAAGCCATATAATATAGGAGATGAAGCTACCTTTACTTTCCCCTTAATTCAGAGATCATTATAGAATACGCCCACTTTACCTACAAGTCAAAAGATATATTTATTTGGAAGGATGAACACCATTGATAAACTAAACATAGAATCCTATTATTTCTACTGTAATCCACGACCACCGGATATTTGAAAGACAAAGACAGTCGTCAACGCTAGTGGACATGTACCAAGGAATACACTACTAAATAAGAATCTAAAGACACTCCACTGAGAAGATCGGAACAATTTTATATTCACCAGAGCAAGTTTTACTTAAAATGTTATGTTGACATGCCATAACATTAAATAAGCCTCCAAGATTTTTTCCAGCATCAATGCAAGCAGTAATGAACTATAATCATTATTATTTCTTAACAAGAAATTTTTCATCAAATTCTGAAAACTATCCAGCAAGTCGAAGGAAGCTACAAAGTATGTAAATTAAATAAAATTTAAATGGTTATAATACATCTCCTTAGACAATGATCATGTCAATATATTTTTAAAAAAGCCATAACGGTTTTAGCAAGAAGATGTAAATGTGCCAATTTAATAGCAACAAGATTTGACATACTAGTCTCCAGAAATGAGTACATGTGTATCTGATATTAACATGCAAACTTACAGGAATATTCACAAAAACTGCGAAACATGAGAACATTTTAAGTCATGCATATTCTAAACCAGCTTCCTTCATCAACATTAGTGCAATTTTAGAGCAACTTAACTGCCATCAGATAGCTGCAAAAGCCACGGCACATCCATAAAGGACAACTTTGTGCACACCATAACTAAATCCGTTAAATCAATAATAAGTAGACTTAAAAATTACAAAGTAAAAAGGGAGGAAATGGGCGGAAATGAATCATGCTAATGGCACAAAGCTATAATACAAAAAAAAAAACAATATAATCAATGTGCATCCCGACAACTCACTATTTATAAAAGGAAAAAAAAATGTTAAACAATTTCCATAAAAATAACATACACATACAATGGTAAAGGTAAGCCATAAAAGAATCAATTAACATAACCATGTTGTACTCCTGTTTTATTTAGCAAGAGTAAGCTTTCAAGGGTCATCGTACTAACAAATATGTCATCAACAATTTTATGTCCATTTCTTTTACGAAGAAACAAACTATAATGAAATGCACAGATAGCCAGACACAAGATGAGTAAAATAATCAAAATCGAATTCCACAATCATGCTTCAATCACATACACAGGTGAAAAGAGACACACCAATATCGCCATAAATCCTGTTACCTTGCAGAAGATGGGCATAATAGAGTCCCCTGCTTGGTAATCTTCCCGACTCGGATCGACACAAGCGGTATGCAAAAGCACCTCGCCAGCATACATACTTCCGACGGCTCAAAGTGCTGTTATTTCATTCCATCAAAATCAATCATTAGCTCAATCAACAACAAACTCCCTGGAAAAAAATTAAAAACAATCCATTTAGTAACAGCCAATGCAATCTTGACACGTGTACCTGACTAAGATGAGCCAGCAACCGATCTTCGGCGATTCCACTAGGCGCGTTGGACTTCAATAATGGCTTTAATCTCTCGTCGGCGCGACAAGCTCCCATCACCTGCATATCCAGAGCCTGTAGCCACTGCAAAACTCTATCTTCACGATCGCTCCGTTGAAGCAACAAGTCTCCGACTCCTCCTTCGACGAATATGTCCGTCAGCCCGATCTCACGTGATCCGATGGTCGTGGTCGAGGTCTCGACGCCGGCCGAAGATACCGATAACGCGTCAGCGTAATCATCGCCGTTCGATTGATCAGTGCGATCATCGATCATTTCTTGCTTCTTAGTGTTCGACATGTCCAATTTCTTCGAAATCTAAACCCTAGATTGAAATGCTATGAATGGTTTCGAATAAAAAAATATAATTTAACAGAGACAGAGAGAGACTAGAGAGAGAATATAATCGCTGATTCGCTTGTGCAGCCGGATTCCAAAGGGCGGTTATGATTTATTAATTTTAGTTTTATTATCAATTTAAGATCCGTGACGTCAGCGGTTTGGTCCGCAACAAAAAGTTTTATTGTTGACGGAGTACCACGTCATCCTCAACGTTTTGTTTGTTTGCCAGAGACTATTATTATAATATTCAAGGACATCAAATATTATTAGATTCAAAGATATTTTTTATTATTGAATATGTAATTTAAAGTATTAAATATATAAATTCTACTAAAAATTATGAAATTAATTTCATATTTTCAAAAATTTCATATTTATTGATAGAGTTTATATATTTATTGATTTAAATTATATGTTTAATAGTGAAAATAACATGTTTAAATCTAAGGGTATTTAATACTCTTTGGATACCATAAATATGCCTTTTTTTTTGTTAGCGGAGGTGGCGGAGCTGAGGCAGAGCCCTAACGTTAACAATGAGGAAAAAGAAAGCGATATGATTATTTGAAGTAATCATTAATTAAGTATTGTTTGATAAAGAATATTGATAGAGAATATAAATTAATTTATAAATATTATAATAATATTATAAATTACTTATAAATATTGTATTATATATCAAACAATATATTAAATTCTTAATAGGATAACAGGGATTGATTAATTTATTAATTGAGACATAATATTTCATCGAGTGTGTTTTGAGTGTGACTGAGGAAGTCGATCAGAGTTCGTGACAAATCTCTCATTTCCGTGGAGCCCGCATCAATAATTCACAATTGAGAGTCATGCAAAACTGTATTTGATTGTAACAGAAACCATGTGGCAGAGTCACAAATTACCCTTTACGGGAAGGAGATAGTATATCATGTTTTGGGTGTATATATCATCTCTCTCATATTAGTTGGGTTTCACACAATAAAAATGACATATACATCCGAAATATAATATAATTTTTCCACGGGAGGACCGTTCTATCCAAACATAATGTGGATTTTATTTTTATTTTAACATTTTTTTTTAGTTTATTTTCAAAATATTAGTGAATACGTTCATTTGTTCGTTCCTTCCGTGGTTACTATTACGTGTGGTATTTTTTAGTCTATAAAAAGAAAATCTAATAGTCTCTTACCTTTTAAAATGATTATCACACAGTATTGTTTTACAGAATGGACTAACAATTAGAGTGATCCGATTTTTATTAGGGGTGAGCAAAATCGGTTCCGGTTCCGCATAGAACTGGAACCTACTCGGAAAAAATCGATTCATAACTAATTAGAATCGGAACCTACCCAATTAAATAGGGTACTCTATTATTCGGTTCCAATTCGGCTCCGGTCCGGTTCGGTTCCGAATTACCCTATTAATATAACATTGTCATTTAATAGCAAGTAAGCGATTAAAGAAGTTTTGTAATTTGAAGCATAACTCAATTGTCACCACTCGCAGTTTACGTGTTGCATTAACAGTGGAATCGATTCAACAATATAAACTCCACTCCAGCGCCTCTCATTTGAATATGTGTAATTCCAAAAGTGGTGTCATAGTAAATGGTCCTGATGAACATGTATTGTTCTTTAACATGTTCCTCAATCCCTTTTGATGATTTAATCTTTCGCTTCCATTCGTTCATAGAGCATGAATATATCTAATGCTTAATTTTCCTGCATGTGTATCTGTGGGTATAACAATGACTTGACAGGCTTTGTGGTTGGCAGCATGCCTATTGAATTGGGTTGTGGATTATTTTTAGGAGAAAACAATTCTGTTTTTATCCATTAACTGTGTTCCTTTTTATTCTAATTTTATCAATATTATTAGTTTATGTTCTTGGCACACATCATTTGAAAAGCTTGTAGGTACTTTGGTCTCAGTTTTGTATATTCATTGCAGGTGATGACTGGATCAAGAAGGCATATGGAGAAGAAAAGGAGTACTGCATAGAAAAATGTGAGCTTAAGTAATCGGCAGCAATACTAATCGGGTCCAAATTCGGGTATCAAAATCGGGTATTCAATTCGGTTCTCAAATGCGGTTCCGATTTCGGTAATTCTGGAACCAAAATCGGACCGGTTACAACCGGTTCCTTATATTTGGAACCGGAATCGGACCGATTACAACCGATTCCGGTTCCAAACCCGAATTTTCGGTCCGGTTCCAACCGGTTCCGGGTAGACCCGGAACCGATGCTCACTCCTAATTTTTATATAGCTCCCCTCCAAAATTAATTAATGTGTAAGAATATTCCATATAAAAATCAAGAGTCAGTATTTTTAAATTTTATATATATATTGATAGTGATTTTTGTGATCAAGTACTTTGAACAGCTCAGCAAAAGCAGAAAGGGAATTTCTCCTTTTGGGAGGATGAATAGTCTGAAGATATTGACAATTCCTTGACCAGACAAAGTATTCAGACCTGGTCTCCGGGATTTGAACGACCCAAGAAGGTAACATAGTGCAGATATCAGAGACCGACGCTATAGCCCGGTAGCTCGGGTCAGTCCTATCTTTTCTCCCCGATCAGAAGAATGAGCTCGGATATTACGGATCAGGTCGGACGTAGCTCGATTAGTTCGACACGAGAGTTTGTCATCCTCATGAAGTCCGACGTGTAACCAAGACAGTTTGTGCATTTCCCCCTGACACGTGCCACCGCGTGAAAGGATCTTTACAAGCTGTCTTCTTAAAGGTTGAGTGTGGAGTATTCCCAAGAAGGATTGTTTAATGAAAAGTCAAATGACAGGCTTACTTTCGGCGGGACAGTTGGGGCAGAGAGCCCATCAAACAGCAAGAAATCCACGTGGCTAACGTCATGAAGATATGGGAACAATGTTACTTTTTCTTAGAATATAAGAGGAGGGCAAACACACTTGTAGGGGATAGAAAAATTCATTTGGGTGCACTACTTGTAAGAAAACACTAAGCAAACCAGCTCAGTATTACGCGACCACCCTTGAGAAGAGGTCGGCCGAGCTCGATTCCATTATAAAATCAGTATTTTACTTTGTTCTCATGGAAGTAGGTTGGATCCATTCCACCGAACCACGTAAATCCTTTGTTGATTTTGTGCTTGTTCTCATCTTCTGCTAAATTTGTATTTGGCCCCCATAAACCAAACAAATTCACAGTTGGAGGAGGATTATTCTAGGAGCCGTGATCCAAGCTTGCCCCTGGAACGAAAATCACCCGTCAACAGTTGGCGCCGTCTGTGGAGAGAGAACAAAAAGCAGTTGACGTAGTAAGACAATGGCAGGAGACGGGAACCACATATCGTCGGAGGGTTCAACGACGAAGTGGATAGAGAGAATGTAAGAAAACATGAGAAAAGAAATGGAGACAAACCAGGCCTTTATGAAGGCCATGATGGAAAAGCTGGAAAGACTAGAAAAGATGAACGATGAAAATTTGGAGGCTGGTCCAAGCCAAAGGATAGATGAGATAGCGAAGGGAAAGAGGGTTGTAGGCCTGGGCAGAGATGATGATGTTGGGGCAGTTGTGGAACCTCTAGGGTCGGATCGGTGCCTCGGGCAACAAAAATGGGTCTAACCCATGGATATAAAATATAGGTGTAATTTTAAAACATTTAATAAAATATTATATTCCATTACGAGTGTGTAGGAAAAAACTAGGACTGAATCGGAGTCTAGAAGCTGAAAAACGAGCAAAAAAAAAAACAGTGCACGTGACGCGCGTGCATTACACGCGCGCACAGGTCTGTCTTTTTTTTTTCTTTTGTTTTCATTTTACATTTCATTCAGCTCATTGGAAAGTGAGCTGAAGGAATTAGGATTTTTTACCCTAATTCTTTCCGGTCTTCCATAAACACTTCAAAAACACCCAAAATTAATTTTTAATTTCAAAACCAATATTAACACATGTTATAGAATAAAATTCAAGTTTTTCAAAATATCAAATATTTTTCTAAAAACATAAATTTATTTTAAATACGCATTTGCGTAAATTTTGAATCCAATACACAAACCATTTTAGAATCCCAATTAGAAATGTCTCATGAACAATGCTAGTTCACCTAAAGGTGGTCAAGTGAATCTAGAATGGTAGTCATAACTCTAAGCTTTAATCTAGAGTTCCAAACTCTTATTAATTATTCCATGTCCAACATGAACATCTTTGACCTAAATTATAAGCATGTTGTGTTTATACTTCTAAAGTATCCTAACACAATTGATTAGCCTTATTCAACATTAAGCTATGTGACCATGCATCTAATACATAAATAAACATAGCTTAGGAGAAGAGCAAACTTTACCTAGTAAGCTTGATGCAAGATCCAATCTACCTCTCCTTTGTTGAAATTTTTGGAGACCTCCAAGGTGTGCAAGCTTGACTTTAAGATCCAATCTTGTTTCCAATGCTTCCAAGCTTCACTTCAAGATCCAATCTTGTTTCTAATGCTTCCAAGCTTCACTTCAAGATCCAATCTTGATTTCTCTTAGATGAAATGTTGTAGAGACCTCACAAGCTTCTCTAAACACTTCTCTAACTTAGGCTAATCTCTCTAAGAATTTACTTATGCTTATTAATTTTCTTGTAATTAAAATCTTCATAAAGCTTGTTATTTATAGCAAAACTTAGGCAATTTTTAATTAATAAAAGTTGTAATTAACTTTTAAGTGGGCTTAATCTAATTTGTCCAAATATGTATAATTAGGTGTGACTAATCTCCATTGTCTCCCACTTAGATTTAATCCAATTAAATCAAGCCAAAGATTAGGAAATGGATTAGTTCAATGTTTGCCACTTTGATTTAATCCAATTAAATCAAGCCAAAACCACATATTATTACATACTTACAATTACCATAATATCCTCAAATGGTATAGAAAATTATGATTTTATAATTAAGCCATTGTGTAATTATTGAATTAATCCAATTAATCCAATTAGGTCAAAGTAAATAATCAATGTTATCCAATAACACTTGATTATCTTAGTTGATAACTATAATATTGAATATTATCTTTTATCAAAATTAATTGACTACCCAAGCGCTCAACGAGTACACTTCATATTGGGACTCTCTAAGTTCAGACACGTTCGTCATATAAGCCTAGCTAATATGTACGCAATTCGGCCACCTTCGGTACATCAGGTTAAACCATTGGAACTCCAATTCTAATATATGACATGTGCTAGTCTTCTAGGTTATAGGAATTCGACCGTATTTCAAAACCAACGACTGGGAATATTTACTTTAAGAATAGTTTACACCCAGTGTCAAAAATATTCTAAGGTCGATGTCATTCTTAGTATATTTATACATCAATCTAATACGCATAATGACAATACCATTAATAAGGTATGAAATGAAAAAAGTAGTTACTTTATTAATAAATAATAAAATATACAAATCAGATTGACACTCCAAGCACCAACTCCATCAGATGAGCCCAGGATTAGGGATCTCCAGAGGGTGAGATCTGTAGTGGTAGCCGGAGCCTTGCCGATATAAAGAGTTTGGGAAGAAGAATAGGAGAGGCAAACTCCGGAGTCTTCCAGTAATAGCTCACGTTCTAAGAAAGACGAGCATGAAAGACATGGTGGGGAAAATCTAGAGGTGTCCAACCACGACGGACATTATGCTCGGAGTAGCAGGCGTGAAGAAGCATGTGGGAGGCAGCGTGATAATACTGACGACCAGATGAAGGACTGGTTCAGGAAAGAAATGAGAAAGTGAGAAGAAAACATGAATGCAGATAAAGAAGATGGTCAGGACGGAGAAGCGACCTCCCCCTTCACAGAAGGGATCTTGTTAGCAAAGTTCCCTAGACGGATCACCATGCCATCTACAGACCCCTACAAAGGTCATACCGACCCCAAATCCCATGTCGAAAGGTTTGTTTTGCTAATGGAGGTTCAATGGATGATGTGAGAGGCCATCTGTAAGGTGTTCCCTTTAACCCTGAGCGGACCCACAATTTTATGGTTCAGAAGTTTGACTCTAGGGAGCATCGGTAGTTTCTCTCAGTTGAGGAAATCCTTTGTTCGATATTTCAAAGGAGCGTGTGTGTCGAGGAAGACAGTGGGAGCATTAAGACTGATGAAGCAGAGGGATGATGAAACCTTGAAGAATTTCATTGAAATATACCGCAATCTGGTACTCGAGGTCGGGGCGTACGAGCCATCTGAGGCATTGGAAAGTCTCAAGGGAGCTCTGAAGTTCGGGAGGTTGTGGACTCACGTGAGGATCCAGGACGTGCCAGATTACGCCACTGCTCTAGAGTTGGCCAGGAAGTTTATTTTGATGAAGGGAAAATTGAAGGTTGCTCGAGGAAGGGGAGCTCAGAAAGGAAAGGTGGTGAGGTCAGAAATACCACGGAGGCCGGACAGAGAGTTGAGGAAGCCGCCCTCGAGACAGAGGGAGTTCAGGCCGATGCCGCAGAACAATGCACCCCAGGAGAGAAGAACTCAGGTACAAGTAAATCATGTGGCCATGGGGGCGGTGTATACCCCCTTGAATAAGCCGTTGGCTTAGATTGCTAGAGAAATCCAGGATAAGGGCCTCCTGGTAGAGCCGGACCTAAGGAAATATCTGGCAGAGAAGAAGGACGAGAGGTCTTACTGTGTGCATCACAACCTAAGAGGGCACACAGCGGAAGACTGTAGGGACCTGCAAGAATAGGTGGAAAACCTGGCTCAAAATGGTTATTTGAATGATTATATCAACCAATAGGCCATGGCGGCCCGACAGCGACGGAAGCCCAAGCAAATGTATATTATCGCTGGTGGAAGAACACTGGCCAGAGACTCAAACTGGTCCAGGAAGAGTTACAGTAGGATCCGGGGATCGGAAGTGCTGACAACAGAGAAGGCCCCGAGGATTCAAAGAGGTCGACCAGTCCCTATTATGTTCATAAAAGATTACACCCATGGAGTGAGCTTCCTCCACGACGATGCATTGATAATCAAGGTCGTAATATGTGGAGCTGAGGTGGATAAGATTCTAGTTAACCCGGGGAGTGTGGTCGACATAATCTCCAAGGAAGCCTTGGATGGTTTGGGGGTGGAGTATGCCACTATGACCCAGGATGGAACACCCTTATACGGATTTGGAGGCGCAACAGTCGTCCCATTGGGTCGGATACAGATGGCCATGACGATTGGGACCACTCCCCACACCCGGACGATCATGATGGACTTCACAGTGGTAGATTGTATGAGTAGTTACTAAGTTATTATGGATCGACCTTTCATGATGAAAACAAAGGCGATCATGTCATGCTAATACATGAAGTTGAAATTTCCCACGGGACAGAATTGGGATAGTTTGTGGAAATCAAAAAGCGGCCATGAGCTGTTTCGCAACCATCTCAAAGGAGACTCTTTGTATTGATGAGGCCAATAGGAAGAGGAAAAAGATTGAAGAAGAGGAAGTGGCAGTCGAGTCTCCAGACCCTCGGCCCGATGATCCTGCCCAGCTGGGGGCAGGGGAGGAATTTGAGTCAGTAGAACTCTTCGGTCCAAGAAAAATCATAAATGTGGGTGCAGGGTTGGAGAAAGACTTGAAGCAAGGTTTGTTTAAATTTTTGGATCGGTACGCATATATTTTTGCTTGGGGGCATGGTGATATATCCGGGATCGATACAAAGTTCATCAACCATCGTTTAGCAGTGGACCAGGCTCATAAGCCGGTCAAGCAGACGAGGAGGATCTTTAATTAGGAGCGCTACGAGGCGATAGGGGTTGAAGTGGAGAAGCTGCTAAAAGCTGGATTTATCAGAGAAGTAAAATACCCGGAGTGGGTATCTAATGTGGTCCTGGTAAAGAAGGCCAATGAATAGTGGAGGATGTGCGTAGACTTCTCCGACCTTAATAAGGTCTGCCCGAATGTGGACCAACTGATGGACTCGACGGCATATAATAGACTGCTCAGTTTCATGGATGTCTTATCGGGCTACAATCAGGTCAAGATGCATCCCGAGGACGAGGAGATGACAACCTTCATCATTGATCAGAGGTTGTATTGTTATAAGGTGATGCCTTTTGGGTTGAAGAATACCAGGGCTACGTATCAGAGGCTGGTGAATAAGGTTTTTCAAACCCCTCATCGGTAGAACCATGCAAGTTTATGTTGATGACATGATAACAATGACCAAGAAGCCTGAAGATCATTTGGCCGACCTCAGTGAGACTTTCGAATTATTAAGTAAGCATAACATAAGGCTGAACCCGGAGAAGTGTACATTCGGAGTAGCATCGGGCAAATTCATGGGATACATGGTCAGTGCTCGGGGTATCGAAGCAAATCCGCAAAATATCTGAGCTATTTTGGAACTGAAGTCCCCCAAGACGGTCAATGAGGTACAGAGCTTGACAGGCCAAATAGCTGTATTGAACCAGTTCATCTCCAAAGCCACCGATAAATGTCATCATTTATTCAAGCTGATCAAGAAGGCAAAGAATGAGGTCATCTGGACCACAGAAATCGATGAGGCATTCCTGCAGTTGAAGCAATACTTGGCTCAACCTCCTCTTTTGGCCAAGCCGGTCCCAGGTGAGACTTTGTTCATATACTTAGCTATTTCTGAGTATGCTGTGAGTTCAGTACTAGTACAGGAGACAGACAAGGTCCTGAGACCGGTGTACTATATTAGTAAGGTCTTGCTAGATGCTGAAACCAGATATTCGGCCCATGAATTGGTGGCATTGTCCTCGATCATGGCAGCCCGAAAGTTACGGCCTTATTTCCAAGCTCATCCTATAGAGGTCTACACCGACCACGCTATAAGGAAGATCTTGCACAAGCCAGAGGTCTCGGGTCGGTTGGTATGATGAGTGGTATTTTTATCACTATTTCTCACTCATTTGACCTAATGTTTTGTATTGTTTCTCGAGATTTATGAACGTTTTGATGTGTTTTGTTGTTATTTTGCAGATAAATAAAGTTTGGATAGCACTGGAGGCAATTTGGGGCAAAACCGGACAAAAATGCGTCAGCAGGGATATTTTGGTCTTTTGCACGTCGCGACGCCCGGACCTTCAGCGTCGCGACGCCCAGCATACACCGAATCTGCTAACATGTGCCTGGTCAACTGGTCAGAATTTGAGAAGTTTGACTTTGCTAACAGGCGCCGTGCCACGTGTCACCACCACAGAAGATCCGCTAACGTGCGCACGCCACATCATCATGACGTCACCAATGACGACATTAACAGTGCCACGTCATCAATGACGTCATGAACAGTGCCACGTCATCAATGACGTCAGCTTCATAATTGAGTTCCAGCCGCCATTACACGTGTCAACCTTATCCTCTTATCCGAATCGCTACGTGTCAAGCTGTCATTGTGCCACGTCTCACTGTACCCGGCGTCGCGACGCTGAACTGTACCCAGCGTCGCGACGCTGGGACCTTACTCGCGCCTATAAATAGAGCTCGAAATTTCTGATTTCAGTGTACCATTCCCTCTCTCTTATTTGATGTAAATAGGGAATTCTTCTCTCTCTAAGTTTCGTTTTAATTTTTAGTTTTTACTTTTGTAATAATTTTAATTACTTTTTGTAATAATAGTTATTTACTTTCTTATTTTACAGTTTTTACTATTCACTATGAGGAGGTAACTTTCCTATGCTAGGGTGAAAGGTAATTATTTTACTATTGCTATTTAGATTAATCTCCCTTAAAAATGATATATTTACTATTTAAAATACTGATTAATAAAGGATACCGCTATATTGGTCGGTTGGCAATTCAATTTAATCTGGTTTAAACCTGACTAATCAAGGAAACCGCTATATTGGTCGGTTGGTAAATTTATTTTCTGTTGGTTTGAACCTGATTAATCAAGGATACCGCCAGATTGGTCGGTTGGTAAATTTACTTTGGTACCGCCTTTATGGCTGGATTATGGACAAAAATTACCACCTATATGGCTGGTTGGACTTAATTTGACTTAATCAGGATACCGCCAGATTGGTCGGTTGGTAAAATATTATCACAAGTTTATATATTATTTTATGGGAGATATCTAAATTAGTAGTAGTAAAAGTAATTCCTTTTGCCTTAGCATTTTATTTCATTTGTAATTTACTTTTCAGCATTTTATTCACCACAATTACTTTTCAGCATTTTCATTTTATGTCTTTTAAGTTTGTATTAGCCCTAGTTATGTGTTGTAACTAAGTTAGTTATCTAGGGTTGTGATGAAATCCAATATCACGGGTTTATAAGGGTTATATTATAATTTGGGTAATATAAAGATTTATTTATTGAGTCTTAATCTTAATGCTCTTTAATTAACTGGCCATAAATTAAATTGATTAGGTAAACTTAAAATGAACTAGACATAGGGATTTTAAGTTTAAGACCTTAGACTCAATAGCCCACGATCTTCCTTAAGGATAGATAACCCTTTTAATAGATTTCCTTACAGGATAGGAATATACCTGTCGGGCGGGGGTAGCCATAATTGGAACTTAATCTTAATGAATCTAGGTAATTTGGTTGACATAGACATATGGTTCAATTGGATTATACTAGGTATTTGTAATTGACCATCGGAAGAGGCTTTTACATAAATTTGTGTTCCAGGTTAATAAATCAATATATTACCCAACTATAAGATAACCACTTCATCTTTAAATAATATTGGAATAAATCACAACCCTAGATAGTTTTTAATATTGAATTTTCTTAAAATCCACCTTCGAACAATTTTATTTACTAATCTTTAAATTTAGAATCGTCGTCATTTCAAATCAATTAAACAACCTGTTAGATACTAGTAATCATTTAACCTCATAAAATTAATAACTTAGGTATTAAGTCCTCGTGGGATCGATTCTTTTTATACTACTTGAACGATACGTACGCTTGCGTTATACGTGTGTGTTTACGCCGGTCAGTAAAGTGGTAAGTGGAGCCGAGCGAGCATGAATATCCTATCTGCTGAGGGCAGCAATCAAGGGGCAAGCTTTGGCAGAATTTGTCGCACAGGACCTCAAATCTTAGCAGTCTCAAAGACCAAATGGGAGTTGTCTGTGGACGGTTCGGTCAGTTCGCAAGGCTGTGGAGTTTGAATTGTCCTTCGGAGCAGTGATGGGGAAGAGTTGGTGTATGCCTTGAGATTCGCCTTCGAGGTAACCAATAATGAGGCCGAGTACGAGGCCATTTTGGCCGATTTAAGGCTGTGCATGGCAGTTGGGGTCCGAGATGTAACTGTAAAGAGCGACTCTCCACTGGCCATCCAACAGATAAAAGGCGAGTTCCAAGCCAGAGAACCGAACATGATAGCTTATCAGGCTGAGGTGAAAAAGTTGGCAGTAGGAATGGGCAATGTACAGTTTGAGCAGATCGGCCGGGAAAGCAATCATCAAGTGGACTATTTGGCTCGGTTGGCATCATCAATCAAGTCGGAGAAGCCTATGACTATACCTCTGGGTTGCCTATAGGTAAAGAGTGTCGGGGAGCCGGAGGTAATGGAGGTGGATATTGAGGGGAAGACCTCTTGGAAGGATCCGATCATGAGGTACTTAGAGACTGGGGAGGCACCTGAAGATAAGAAGGAATCAAAAAAGCTAAAATACCGGAGTTCTAAATTCTGCTTCATTAAAGGGGTTTTATATCGAAGGGGGTACACAGTACCACTTCTAAGATGTCTCGCATCTGAGGAAGCAGACTATGTGCTCATTGAAATACACGGAGGGATTTGTGGGAGTCATGCCGGGGGACAGTCAATCGCATACAAGGCACTAAGTCTGGGATTCTTTTGGCCGACTATGCATCAGGGTGGGGTGAGGATAGCTCGGAAATGTGATGGGTGCCAAAAGAATACAAACATTCCCCATCAACCGGCCGAGCAGTTGACCACGTTAGCCAGCCCTTGTCCATTCGCCCAGTGGGGACTAGACAACATTGGGCCAATGCCAGCAGGACAAGGTCAGGCCAAGTATGTCATTGTTGCAATTGACTATTTCACCAAGTGGGTGGAAGCCGAGCTTCTGTCTACAATCACGGATAAAAAGGCAACAAACTTTGTCAGGAAGAACATCATTTGCAGGTTCAGGATCCCCCGGGCCATTATTACCGATAATGGGAAGCAGTTTGACAGTAAAGGTTTCAAGAAGCTCTGTCAAGATCTCCAGATCGCCTTGAGGTTCGCTTCGCCTGCTCACCCCAATTCTAATGGGCAAGTTGAGGCAACCAACAAAAAATTCAAGGCAAACCTTAAGGCCGGGCTCGTATCTTTTAAGGGTCTCTGGGTTGAAGAGTTACCAGAAGTCTTGTGGGCACATCAGACAACTTACAATGATTCCACGGGTGAAACTCCATTTTCTTTGGCCTATGGTTGTGAAGCAGTCATCACAGCGGAGATCGAAATGGCCACCCACAGAGTCCAGCATTTCGAGACCGAGCAAAATGAAGAGCTCGACAAGAACCACCTCGACCTAATGGAAGAGAAAATGGAGAGATCGGCAGTCAAAATGGCCGTCTATCAACAAAGGATGGCCCGCTTCTACAATAAGAAGGTCCGGACTGGATCCTTCCTTCCTGGAGACTTGGTCTTGAGGAGAGTTACGTTGAATATCCGGAAGCCTGAGGAAGGCTCACTGGGTTCCAAGTGGGAAGGATCGTACAAAATGGTAGAGATAGTTAGACTGGCTACCTATCTTTTGGAGCAGTTGAATGACACCTGACTCAAGAAGCCTTGGAATGCTGAGATGCTGAGGAAGTACTTCCAGTATCTCACCTCCTTGAGCTGTAGAATGAAATGTAAAAAAGATTACCAGTAGTCACCCATTATGACTGAGCTGTAGAATGAAATATAACATCCAGAGTGGGTGACATTTGCACGCCGCCACACACAAATGAACCAGTTCTGCCTAGAGAAGTTGTGGCTGTGGTTCGACCTGCCAAATCTTCGATTTCTCGGTCAAGATAACCTTCACGGATTGGCAGGCGAACTGGCATGCCCAGGGCACTCGATCAATTTCTATGAGTGCCTCCGGCCTATTATGTAGTGGTCATCTAGAATGAGGAGAAAGGAGAAAAAGCTCACGGGGGACCACTGGAAGACATGAAAGGAGTTCCCGATCGGGCTCCAGAATTGTCCAGAGATGTTTTTACCGGGCTTGGTTCAGAAGAGCCCTAGAAGAGTTGATCAGAAGCATCAGAAGAAAAGTTCAGACGAGAAGAGTATTATTGGACGACTACATATGAAAGCCGAAAATCTATCTTATAGCCTCTCTTAAAATGACCCGCAAAGAGTTGTAAGAAGGGCAGTAGATCTCATGAATATGAATAAGACTTTCCTCTTTAAATTAAAGCTTGACCCATTTACTTGTTTTTTTTCTATTTGAATGGGAAAGACGTGTTCAATATTCTTGGGATATGCTCGTGGCGAAGGAGTGTTCGGTAACTGGAGAGGACACCAAGCCCGCGGCACGCCAATCCCAGATGTCATTATCAAACCCTCGGGTAGAAGTGTTTTGACCCAGGTACTTTCACTTTTGAGGATCCAGAATGCATCAAGGGATATAGTACATGTGGGAAAAACGCGAACATCTCGTGGCACGCCAATCCCATGTGTCATTATCAAACTCCCAGGTGGAAGTGTTCTGACCCAAGTACTTTCACTTTTGAGGATCCAGAACACATCAAGGGATGAAGTACATATGGGAAAAGCGTGAACCCCTCGTGGAACGCCAATCATGGGTGTCATTATCAAATCTCCGAGGCCGGAGCGTTACTACTCCATGACTCACATTTTTTAGGAATGGCTCGGGTAAGCCAAACTCAGGGAGGTTTCTGCCTCTGCGAGTTGTCTGGTCGATCCCATTGATAACCACTAGGCACACGACATGGGGGCGGCCTAATGGCCTCCCTGACCTTTGTGACCTCGAGTGAGCCGGACATATTGAGGTTTCTACCCCTGCGAGTTGGCTGGCGAGTCCCATTGAGAACCATCAGGCGCACAGCGTGGGGAAAGCCCCAGTGCCTCCGTGACTCTTGCAGCCTTAAGATCTTGTGAATCAGAAAGTAGTTGGAAAAACACCATCGATCATTGTCTAAGGCGGTCTCCTATATGAGTCATGTTCACCCAAAGTGTGGACGCCGAGGCCAGGAGTGCCGTTTATGTCCTTTAATATGGTGGTAGGGACGTAGCAGAGAGCAACCCGAGGTTTTAGTATCATAGCCATAACATTTACTATTCAGAGATGTGGTAAAATAGTGGATTAGTAGTGTTAGTTGTGGTGGAGTTATATTCTCTATGTGAGTAGGAGGGAACCGTCTCCAATCATATTGTCTAAACACTTTGAGAGTCATTCAAGTTTACAATCATGTCTACTGTAGAGTCTTCTGAATCAATTTCACCATAGACGTTGTACCACCAAGGATCACTGATAGGATATTCATCTTTGATATTGCTTGGGCCTGGATCTTCTGGTTTTATATTATTTGTTCCTGTTTTCGTAGGCTCAAACTCCTCATATGGGTCTTGAGAATCTTGGAAGAAAAGGTCTGTTGAGATGAGATTCTCTTGCTTGATAATGATACCGCTGAATTCTTTAGGATCTGTGGGATTTTTAGGACAGTGAATGAGCTCATGTATTGGTCCTAAAGATGTGTGGGAGATATTGTGATTGTCTGGCTGGAAATGGTTAATTTCTAAAATGAAGTTTTTTAGATTTTTGAGTAAGCCAGAATCATGGAGTAATGCAGAAGTGTCTGGTATAATCTTCCATTCAAAAGCGTGTTCCTGAGCCCAAAATAGTTTTGTATCAGGATGCTGGAAATAAGGTCTATGGACAATGAAGACTATTCCGAACTTGTCCATTTCATAATTGGGTTTATACCATAAGTTCATGTTTCTGCATGCTGTGGTAAGTTGATCCCTCCACCATAGTAATGGGCTGTACCATTCTAAGAGTGTCCAAACCATAGACTGGTGCTTGAGATTATCACATAAATGAGATCTCATTGCTTCAAGTGGAAAAACAAGAGAGGATGAGTATAGAACTGTGATACACCAGAAATACCAAAGTTCTTCGTCAAGAAGGCTTCTGTTAGGATTTATAAAGAGGCCATTGACAAAAGGATAATCTGGGAAGAATTTGGTTTGACCATTAAAATCTTCTATGCGCCTTTGGAGTTGTGACAGATAATGAAACATATGATTTTTTTGCATATGTTTGAATGTTCTTAGGATTGAGGAAGATAACCCCTGGAGGAAAATATTTCTTAATGGCTGCTGTATGATAAAGGAAATCCTTCGGGAGTAATGATGCCATAAAGATCAAAGGTATTGTTGTCAATGAGGAGATGAGTTTAACTTGCTGTGGTCTGGATAACATATCGGGTATCACATTATGATCTCCTTTTATATGCTTAACAGAAAACTCATATCTGGAAAACCATTCCTTGAGACGAAGTAACTGCTTTGCTAGCAACATCTTGTTTTTGAAATCAAGGATCCTGGGGAAAGAGGAGTTGTCCAATCTCACAAGGAAGTGGTGGCGTATGAGATGGAATTCAAATCGCTTTATCCCATATTTTACGCCTAAAGCTTCTTTGTAGACTGTATGATAATACTTTTCAGCATCTTGGAATTGTCCACTGGCGTGTCCACAGTAAAACTCCTTATCTTCAATCTTTTCAATCAGCATGGCTCCCCAATGTTCATCACTTGCATCTGTCTGCAGGATACGTTGTCCATTTATGGGAATCTTTAAAGCATGAGGATCTTGACAGATCTGCTTTAACTGGCGAATAGCTTCAGTCTGTGAGGGTCCCCACTCAGGTGCATTCTTTCTTATCATCTTGGACAACTGGCTGGTATGAATGGTGACATGTGGCAAGAACTTCTTAAGATAATTTACAATCCCAATGAACTTTTGAAATTGTTTCCTCGAGAGGTTGTCATCTGGAAAGTGTAGAAGTTCCTGTGCAATATGATTTCCTGGATAGTAATGTCCATCTTTGAACACCATTCCCAAAAAGTCGATGGAATCCTTACCAATATGGCTTTTTCTTTCTGAAAGCATGATCTCATATATTTGGACAAGATCTTTGAATTGACATAACAGCTGGTAGTGTGACTCAACATCTTTTGAGAAAAGAAGTAATTCGTCAATGTAGACCAGTGTGTGATGCATTATGGGCTGGAAGATCTTTGTCATTGCCTTTTGAAAGAGTGATGGCGCTACCTTGAGGCCAAAAGGCAATACTTTCCATTGGTAATGAGCATTGGGTATGCAAAAGGCTGTTTTGGGCCTTTCTTCTGGGCTTATACCCAAATTCCAAAAACATGTCTTAAGATCAAACTTTGAGAAGATATGGGCTTCTCAAATATGGACGAACAGTGAGTTGATCTTGGGCAATAGATCTTGGACAGTGAGTAAATAAGAAGTTTGTTTACTCTCTCATGTTTTGCTAAGTAACTCTTAGGTTCTCTCTCAAAGCACGAGGGGGTCTCCCATCAGCTGCAACTACTAGTCTATGAGTTTTCAGTTCACCTATATCTATCTCTATGAGTATGCTCTTCACTCGCCACACCGGTGGATCTTGTGAATCAGAAAGTAGTTGGAAAAACACCATTGATCATTGTCTTAGGCGGTCTCCTATGTGAGTCATGTTCAAGCAACAGGGCTCCTTCTCCAAGGAATTATTTGTGTATGATTCCCATAGCTACGACCGCTGATTCGACCGGGTAGAATTATTGTTGTCTGTAAGCTCCAAGACTAAGGAACCATTCCCTCAAAGCTCCTAAAGTACGAGAGACAAATTCTACAAGGACATTGTTTAATGTAGCTTCTGGCTTGAGTACATTAAATCAGTCCAAGAAATGAATTATTGCATTCTGTTAGGCCACTTGGACGGTGGAACATCTTCAAATATGAACCAAAGACCTGTAACTGGCTTAGAGGAAGCCGGCCGTGGTTGTGTTGCTGTACCCAGAGGTATATGCTCAGTTGAATCATCAGGTTCTTCTGTCATTGGTTCATTGGATCCAGTAGATGTGGCCATTAACATCTTTGTGATGTCTGCCATGTCATCGGACTCAGTGGATTCAATCTGGACAGAATCACTCTCAGGTTCTGAGGATTCACGTGACTGTTCAGAACTTTCAGGTTCAGGCTCTAAGGTTGAGAGCTGTTGGGTGTAAAGTTGTTGGGTGGTTACAGTCTGTTGAGGTTGAGGCGTTTGTAACGGTATAATAGGGAATTTTGTTTCTGGAACATAGGTTTGTGTTTGGGAAGGACGGGTATAAGGTTATGAAGGACCGGGTTATGATATCGGTTGTGGTTGTGTATGTGGAACTCAGTTTTCTGGATATTGTCTTTTTGGAGGTGTTGGTATCCAAGTATTATGGGTATTTCCATAGATCTTAGACCAGTCTGTTTGGGAAGAGGTAAATGATGACAATGGGTAAAATTGGTATGCTGGATATGAAAAGGTTGATGAAAATGGGCTAGGTGTGAAAGCCTGTGGAACGAATGGTGTACGCCTGTCGGCGTCCATTTTTGCAAGTTCTGCTTTCAGTCTTTTTATATCAGCTTCTTTATGGTAAAATTCTGGACCAACATAGTTGTGAGAGATCATAGTTCTCAGATCTCTGTCAATCTGAGCAATTTGAGCCATTATGATATCATACATCTGCTGTAGCTGAGCAGCTAACGAATCCACCTTTGTCTCTGTCCTCTGAACATGCTGAACAACATGATCAACTTTAGTCTCAATACTGCGAAGTACAGTATTTTGAACTCTAACGTTCTGTGTGTGCCAGTTTAGCACAACTTCATGTTGTCTAGGTTCCTCCATTTGACCACTGGGTGTGACAGTCGTTGGTTGGACATAAGGTTTAGAAACAACCTTTGTTTGTGGGTCAAAAATCTTCTCGAGCGGTGGAAACTGCTCTTGGTAAGAAGATGTTGATGGCTAGAACATCATGCAAGGTTGTATCTGTTGAAGAGGCTTGGGAGTCCAATATTTCTTTGGACGACATCTGATGAGTGGGATACGCTTTATGATCTGTCCCGATTCATCTTTAAGCGGTATCTCATCTTTTCTCTTCTCTTATGTGAACCTCGAAGGTTGAGGTTCTTTTATCTCCATGTTTCTGTGGATGCCAACTGTAGGACTGTAGTTTGCATCATCACGCCATGGTTTCTCCGGCTTGTACGGAGGTTTTGGCTTCTTTGATTTCCTTCTTCTCCTCCTCATGAGGAGTTATTCATCATCATCACTATCATCAAGGAGATGACAGTCACAATCTGGGTCGTACATGCCTGACCCTGGCATATCCCATAAGAAATGACCATCGATCTTTGAAGCATAGACCGGAAAGCCATGTGAGTCAAAAGCTTCGATGATGATGTCTTTTTCTCTCAGACCGTTGGTCGGATCTGCAGAAATCATACAGGAGAATGGTATCGCACTTTCTACTGGTTTTGGTTTAGCAAATGATGTGCGAACAGTGACATCCGTCTGTCTAGAGAAGACAGCTTGCGTACTTTGGAACGGTTGGGACTTCTGAAGATACTTCTCGTAGTTGGTCAGTTAATCCAAAGTGTAGGCATATAGATGCGAGGCGACGCTGTCCGGACTCGCGGCCAGTTGGGAGTACGAAGTAGCCCGTGGGGGGCTAAACCGGAGAATAAATGAGTCGCCACCCAGAGTGAACTGAGAAATGATTTAAGGCCGCACTCACCCCTCGCAAGGGAAGACCTCAAATCGTTGGGTTCGAAATGGTCTCTTACTGATGCCAGTTGTAATGAACGGGTTTATGCAATAATATATGAGACTTGGGTAACTAAAGTAAAAAACCACAAACATTACAATGCATTATTTCGGGGGCGATTCTCTATCCCCAGTGGAGTTGCCAGACTGTGGACACAGGTACAGAGATGCGAGGCGACGCTGTCCGGGCTCGCGGCCAGTTGGGAGTACGGAGTAGCCCGCATGGGGGCTTAACCGGAGAATAAATGAGGCGCCACCCATTGTGAACTGGGAAATGATTTAAGGCTGCACTCACCCCTTGCTATGGAAGACCTCAAATCATTGGGTTCGGAATGGTCTCTTACTTATGCCAGTTGTAATTAATGGGTTTATGCAATAATATAACCAAGTCTTATGCAGCACATGCAAGATAATTCAAATAACATACAAGTTTGCACACCCATAATCATAAATATAAACAATGGAAGCATATTACATTAAGGAGTACGAGATGCGGAAATGAAAATAATAAATAATCAAAGGCGGAAAAGCGTCAATGAATAAATAGCAAATAAAGGGGGGTTAATCAGGCTTATGCGATTATTTCCCGAGTGGTACGTGGAGTTGTATCCCAAGTACAGACCGCACTACCGTCCATTCGGATTCGGCAACGGAATTTACATCTGGGTTCCATCCGATATACCGCAAGGGATAACACACACAATCATTAACATAATGTAAATAAAAAAAATATGTGAAATATAATAATGCATATGGTAAAATAACAATAAATAACCGAAAAGACAAATATGCGAAATAACAAAGAAAGATAAATAACGCAAAATAAATGCGGAATAATAAAATAACAATGAATAAAAAAGATAAGCAACAAAATAAGTGCGAAATAGAGAAAAATGTGACCAAAGAATTTGATCGTTTTTAATGTAGGACTTTGCATACCCGGTTGGACGTATTTCATGTCCAGCCAAGCGTGCCGTGTCCGGAACTATAAAAATAAATAGTAAAGGGTGCCCTCAGGTCTTACCTTTTAAGTCGCTTCTCGGGAGTGCGTTGGGACGTCGCCGGAAGGGTTAATGCTTCACTGTTTTTCTGGTTTGCTAGTTCGCTATTTCCGCTCGCTGTTTTGCTATTTTGCTGCTATTTTTACTATTTTGGACTGCTATTTTTCAGTGATTGGGCTGCTATTTTGGGTTATTTTCTGCGGTTTTTTCGACTATTTTTAGGCTGTTTCTGGACTATTTTAAGGTTCAGTTTTCACGTTGGTTTCTGTTCGGTTTCTAGGGTGATTGGGTCGCTGTTTTGTTCGGCTGCAGGGGCTATTGATTGTTGTTTTAGTCGGTTTGAAGGGGGGCTGTGTTTGTTGTTATTTGGTCTGTGAAGCTGCAGTTTGTTTTGTTTATTTGGTCGGTGAAGCTTGTCTGTTTGCTTTGTTTATTTGGTCGGTGAAGCTTGTCTGTTTGCTTTGTTTATTTGGTCGGTGAAGCTTGTCTGTTTTGTGTGTGTTGTTGTGTCGGTTGGTGCTTGTGTTTTTATTTGAGGTGCAGCCGTGGATGGGTTGAGAGAGCCAAGTGTGTTTTGTTTGTTGCCGTGAAGAGTGTTAGTTGGCAGCCTAGGGTTTGTTGTTGTTTTCCATCAACCAACTATAGGGTTTGTTGTTGTTGTTTGTTTGGCTGCGTGAAGGTCAATGTTTTGTTGTCTTTGTTTGTTTTCGGCTTGGTTAGCTTGGTGAGTTGTTGTGTGAGTCGGTCAGTAGGGGGTGTGTGCTGCCGGTTTGTGGCTGCTTTGTTGGAAGGTTTCAATGGTGGCCTTAGGGTTGAGAGAAATAGAGAGTGGAGAGTTAGGGTTATTTCTTGATGAAGCCGTATATGTCTTTGATGGCTTCTTTGTGTTTGAGAGGAACAGAGAAATGGAAGAGCCTAGAGTTGTGTTAGGGTTTTATTTGGTGGGTTTGTGAGTGTTTGTGAGAGGAGGGGAGATGGAAGAGAGAGAGAGATAGGAGAGAGGCGGGGTTATTTTTTGTTGTTTATGTGAGATGAGTCTAGGTTTTTGTGGTGAGAGAGAGTGGCGTGAGTGAGAGGAGAGAGAGATTTAGGGTTTGGTTTGTTTGCCTTGAGTCTCTTAGAAAGTGTCTATGGTTTTTTGTTCTGTTTGGCCGTCAGGTTGGGAAGGAGAGGGGCAGTTGATGGGTTTCTTTGTTGTTTGTTTAGTATTGTTTTCGATTAAGGGGAAGTTTGTTGTTCACGTGGCTGGTTCTAGGCTTGCATTGGTTTACGAGGGTTATGTGAGAGGAAGAAGAGGAATAGAAGAGGAATAAAAGATGAGAGAGGAGAGAGCTGGGGTTCTTTTCTTTGGTGAATGTCGTGAGTGTGTGTAAGGGGGAGAAGGGAATGTTGAGAGAGAGGCGAGAGGTTGAAAAAGTCAGAATGTTTAGGTTTTTTTTTTGGGTTATTGTCGTTTCTTGTGTTGGGAAGGAGAGGGGCCGAGAGGGAGCGCTAGGGTTTGGTTCTGGTTTCTTTATATAGTGGTGTATGCTAGGGTTTTTATTATTTTGGAGAGGGCTTAAGCGTGTGGGCCTTGTGGGTTGGATGGGTTGTATCGATAATTGGGCTTTCATGGGTTGGAGGGGTTTTGGTCCAAGGCTAATATTTAAAACAGAAATCGACTAAGTGAACCCGAGGCTAAACTAGTGAGTTTAAATATGATGAGGTATTAATTTTGGAATTTTCCCTTCTGGCATCTATTTCCCGCGACTTCCGTGACTTATCAGGTATTGCCTCCATATGAGGCTCATCATTGGGATTTATGCAAAAATACAGTGTCTAAACAAAGGCATGAGCTTTAACAGCTCTTCCTTCTCGATCTGTCGTGGGATCTGCACTATTGTTGGCACCTGGTCAGCAGAGGCCTGATCTGCCAAAATCATGAGAGCATAATTGGATGTTGTGGCAGATGGTAGATCAACAGAATGATCTTGCAGACGGTACACCAATTGATGGTGTAAGGTTGTCATCATCGAAGTATCGATCTGAGCTGCTCATTGGATCTGAACTTGGATCTTGAAGGCAGTCGGCATATTTGGATCCTGCAAAGACAGATTATAATTTGGGTAGAAGGTTAGCAACACACTCCCAGGATGGAGAGTGGTGAGAATAGTGCCAATCACTGCGTGTTGGTACTCATTAAATCTGGAATCCAACAGAGCAAGTCTGGCAGTTACTGGTAATCCTTTCCTTCCGTGAAGAGTTAAGATAACTCTCACAGCACCCATATGGAAATGATTGTACCCTTCTGATTTCTAAATGGAGAAAAAGTCTTTAGGAATCTCCAGATCTACATATAGTTCATCTGTCGTTGCTCGTAGAGCACACTGATCCAGCTTAGAGGACTGAACATATTCTTTAGCAGTCGGACGATTTGTAGATATTAGAGTACGAATACTCTGAGTGACAGTACTGGGTCTTTTATACATGTTGTAAGGGTTTAACAGAAGTGAATGAGTCTTGTTGACTTGAACACCTTCTGGAACATATGAATATTCCACAAGATTTTCAATTTTTGAGGCTATTCTTTTCGAACAAGTTCTTTGAGAGTCATTCAAGTTTACAATCATGTCTACTGTAGAGTCTTCTTCTTCATCTTCTACTTCTGCTAGTGAGTTAGTAAGAATATCTTCTACTTTTTCCTTACCTCGTTCTTGCTCTAAAAGAATAGCCTCAAAAATTGAAAATCTTGTGGAATATTCACATTTTCCAGAAGGTGTTCAAGTCAACAAGACCTTTTCACTTCTGTTAAACCCTTACAACCTGTACAAAAGACCCAGTACTTTCACTTGGAGTATTCGTACTCTAATATCTACAAATCGTCCGACTGCTAAAGAATATGTCCAGTCCTCTAAGCTAGATCAGTGTACTCTACGAGCAACGACGGATGAACTATATGTAGATCTGAAGATTCCTAAAGACTTTGTCTCCAGTTGGAAATCAGAATGGTACACTAATTTCCATATGGGTGTTTTGAGAGTTATCTTAACTCTTCACGGAAGGAAAAGATTACCAGTGACTGCCAGAGTTGCTCTGTTGGATTCCGGGGAGGTTTCTTCCCTCGTGCGTTATCTGCATAATCGCCTCGGATCAAGAGAAGCATATCGCGAGGAGGACCAGAGGGCCTCTGTGGTGTTTACAGACTCTAGAGCCGCCTAGCATGGACCCCAGTTCATGGCATTGGCCACTCACCGATCCGTAGCCCGGTTAACCGAGACACTGAATTGTAAGGTTCGAAATTGTTGTTTTGGGCAGCACCAGACAGGATGCTGCCTCGGGGCACCCAAGTTGTTGTCCTTTCGAGTCTGAGTGGAGTATGTGCTAAGTCACCTCCGCTGTACTAACCTTGTCATGGTCTCACTTTTTATTTTTACGGATGTACGGTAAAAAGGACGCCTCTGCCAGGATACACGGAGCACCGGAGGTCGAAACTCTTCCTTTGCGGATGTCTCATTTGTTCCACTGGCTCGGGGCTGTATTCATTCTGCCGAGGCCATTTGTTCCACTGGCTCGGGGCTGCATTCGTTTCGCCGAGGCCAAGTATTTTACCAGCTCGGGTTAGGGTAAAGTCCCACTGAGTCTGGATTATTCATCGGTATTGGGTCGGAGTATCTCCCCAATGGCCCAATTTTAATTGGTCTGGGGATGTAACATTCCCTCGGAGCCAAGTATTTTACCAGTTCAGGTTTGGGTAAGGTCCTACCGACTCTGGATTATTCATCGGCATTGGGTCGGAGTATCTCCCCAATTATCGACTCTTAATTGGTCCAAGGATGTAACATTCCCTCGGATCCAAGTATTTTACCCACTCGGATTTGGGTAAGGTCCCACCGAGTCTGGATTATTCATCGGCATTGGTTCGGAGTATCTCCTCAATAGCCGAGTCTTAATTGGTCTGAGGAGGTAACATTCCCTCGGAGCCAAGTATTTTACCAGCTCGGATTTGGGTAAGGTCCCACCGAGTCTGGATTATTCATCGGTATTGGGTCGGAGTATCTCCCCAATGGCCGGGTTTTAATTGGTTCGGGGAGGTAACATTCCCTTGGAGCCAAGTATTTTACCTGCTCGGGTTTGGGTAAGGTCCCACCGAGTCTGGATTATTCATCGGCATTGGGTCGGAGTATCTCCCTCATGACCGGATCTTAATTGGTCTGGGGAGGTAACATTCCATCGGAGCCAAGTATTTTACCAGCTCAAGTTTGGATAAGGTCCCACCGAGTCTGGATTATACATCAACATTGGTCAGAGTATCTCCCCAATGGTCGGATCTTGATTGGTCCGATGAGGTAACATTCCCTCAGAACCAAGTTATTTTACCAGCTTAAGGTCGGGTAAAATCCCACCGAGACTGGTTTATTTTTGGCATTGGGTCGGAGTATCTCCCCAATGGCTGGATCTTGATTGGTCCAATGAGGTAACATTCCCTCAAAACCAAGTTATTTTACCAGCTAAAGGTCGGGTAAAGTCCCACCGAGACTGGTTTATTTTCGGCATGGGGTTGAAGTATCTCTTTCATGGCCAGATCGGGCTCGTAATTTCCCTTCATGATCAGATATTGGAGAACGAGTTAACAAGTCAAAAGTGAAAATTATGCTAAGTATTGAAAGCAGGAAATAAAACATTCATTGAGATATCAGAAAAATATATTAAGTACAGAAGAAAACCTCCGCGCCAGGACAATTTTCTCAGCCTGATCAGGCTCAAAAGGTAAAACCTCTGGTTGGGGCTCAGTAGAGGGATCTAAGTTTCAACTTGATCGGTAGGTGGAGTTTCGACTTTAGCTGCAGACGCTTCAGGCTCGGGAGCAGGGGCCTCAGGTTGAGCCTCCTCAGGAACTGGGGACATGGGCATGACAGTTATAGGCGCAGGGTCATGAATTTTCTCAGGAGGAGGCAAGGGTAAGGCAAAGGTATCATCCTCTGAGAGCTCCCCCTTGCAGTATTTAATGGTAGTGTGGACGGGCCCCATGTCCACCCTGGGCAAAAATGTCGGGATGATCTTCGTACAGTCTTCAATCCCGTCGAGCTTGGTTTTCTCCAAATTCGCCTCCAGCTTGGCCTCTTTGTTTTTTAGGTCATCTCATACTTGATCCATCTCCTTAATTGCCTCTTTGAGTTTAGAGGTTAAGCCGGCCTTGTCCCACCTCAGCCGCTTAGCCTTGTCCTCCGCATCATCCATATTTTTCTCAACGACGGACGCATTACAGAGGAAATCGTTTAGTGTTGTAGTCTCGGTCGCGGCCCTTTTTAGCCCTTGGACCTCGGAGATCAGCTTTTGGTTCTCCTCTTCCTTTTTGGCCAGTTCGGCCTCCCGCACTGTCATCTGAGATTGGAGCCTCTGCACTTGGCCCCCCTCGAACAGTAAGCTCATCGGCAGGCCTTTGTTCCGGGCCATCATGTAGCTGACCTGCAAGAGAGAAAGAAATGGTTAGAATTCACCAAGTAAAAGCGAAGTGCGGAAATGGAAATGGACGCTTACCTTAAGGTTGTAGGCGTATGATTTGGAGATCGGCTCCTCGGGGGAGATGTCCTCATATTTTGGGATTTGCTCATGGGGGATCACTTCGGTCATTAAATTGAATGCGGGCACCAGATAGGCCACCGCATCCTGGACATTTTCATTGAGGTCGTCCACCCCCAACACCACCTCTCTCTTACCGGTCCCGGAGGGGACCTCTGCTGTTTTCTTTTACTTCCGAGTATCGGCCCTCTTAGTGGGGGGCTATTCTTCTTCCTCGGGCTCGAATACTTCTTCGCTGAGCAGACGGCGGCGCTTGTTTGAAGGTCTCGATGAAACAAGAGACACATGGACCATTGGGCTCGGAGCGGCCGGTTTAAGAGTGGGTCGGGGAGGTGTCACTGGATGAGCGAGCAGTTTGGCTTTTCCCTTAGCCTCAGGAGGAACCGAAGTGGTGAACCGTCACCGAGAACTGCCAATTGTCCCCTGGCCGGCCTTTTTGGCCAGGCTCTTGAGCCCCCCTTGATGTCACCTGGTTTTGTCATCCCTGCAGAATGCAAAACATAAAACATGGTCAGTCACCGAGCACAAGTAACCTCAATCAGATTTAAGCTAAGTATAAGAAATTTGTTAGTAGGTCAGATGACAACTACCTAATCGTCATGGAGCCTGTGGAGGTGTGCTCCGAATGAGGCCCGATTCTACAAGGGCGAAATCATTGACAATATCCTTCCATAAGCCGAAAAAACTTTGGGCTTTCTTAATCCTGGCCCAGACCTCATGACTGACTTTTGGATGATCCCTCCAGCAGGCTGAAAAGGTTTGGGAAGTTAGTATCTTTTCATGAAATTTACAAAGAACTAAGGGATCAGGTCCTCACCTCCTTCCGTGAAGACGTATGGGATGATTATATCTTCGGAAGTTATTGACAGAGATTGACCCCAGTCACCCGTGGCCCAGAACCAGAGATCTTTGAAGTTTTTGTTAGTTTGGGGGAGCTCGGTGATGAGAGTGGGTACGTCGGCGTAAGAGGAGAGGTAATACCAACCGATGTGTGTTTTTGGGTTGACCTTCAGTTTGTACAGTTTTTGCAGCTCCTCAAAGGTCAGCTCTCCTAGGCCCGCTCGATGCCATATCACATGGAGGCCGACCAATATCCTCCAACTGTTCAGATTTAGCTGGCAGGGAGCGACTTCCATCGAGGCAAGCATTCTCGCAAAGTAGGACTGGATAAGCAGTCGCAAGCCGCATTCAAAAGGATGGGAGGAGGGCCACAGAGCCGAACTAGGGCCGGTTTGCGAACTCACCGAGATCCGGGACCTCTAGCGCTATATCTATAGGGACCGGCGGAGTACGCTCAACGCATCTTCCGTGATGGTTGAAGGGCGGTCCATGTCCATGGAAGACAAGTCTAGATCACCCGACTCAGGATTTGGTCATGGAATTCGATGGCGATATGTGTCGTTCTCTTCATGTGATGGAGTTGGTGTGGTATCTAATTCTTCTAAGCTGGCCGCCCCCGAGCTAAGGAGAACCTCTTCCTGGGAAGGAGACCGGATGATTGAGGGTCGAGCTGAGGAAGATTCAGCGTCTGACATTCCTAACATGGCAGGATCCGAGGAGGGAAGTTAGTGATCAGTATGGGGGCATCATTTACTCAAAGGCTATTCTAGAGACCGAGTACCTAGACTTAAAGTCTCTAAAACGTCATAACAATGGCAAAAAATAATAAGTCTTTTCCTAAGCATCAAACAAGACACACACTTAATAGTAAACCCAGAAAACCCGAAAATCAAACATCCTAACCCACAACCCATTATTCGGCCTAAAGTGTATACATCCTACACCATCCAACCGACCCGCGAACCAAACCACACACTTCCACAACACAGAGTAGAGATATAAACACAAAGATATTATAAAAACCATGAAGAATATGCAAGAACATATACATGAACATCCACAAGCAGCAGATAAGCATGAAAAGTCTCAGAAATTAGATAAAATGAGTTCGAGCAAAAGACTTACTTGATTTGAGAAGTTGAATGGTGAGCTAGTCTGGCCGGTCTTGAATTCTGTTGATCGCAGAGAGCAGGGCAGAAATTTTTATGTACTTTGGAAGAGCTGGGGTTCGTAAAAAAAAAGGGAAATGTGTGGTGTTTTGCCTTTTTATAGGCAGCTCGGGGCATCCCTGGTCGTTAGATCAAAGAGAGAGGGTTCGGATGCGCTCCACTTGTCACTATTAAATCCCATCTGCTCAAATTCTAATGAACTGCTGAGATTAGAAACCTTTCAGCTGGCTCTGAACGGTCGATTGTTTTTGTTTTGGCGGGAAAACCGTGGATGCTTGACAAGTGTCACGATCAGATTAAACCCTAAATATGATTTGATGGGTATTTATGATGGTGATGATGGTTTATGGTTTTCAAGAGACGATTATCAGAAGGGTAAAATGGGTATTTTCTTCAAGCCACATGCGCTATTTGGACTGGTATCAGAAACCTTCGTGCCCCGAGCACATGAAGATGACGAGGACGGCCATATTATAACGACGAGGAGTTTTGTGGCTCCTAGAGACGAACGCCGCCCTTTTGATCTATTCCCATTTGACTTTATAGTTCCCGGCACCAACTCATACACTCGTTGAAACCGAGAATTATGAGACATATGTGATAGTGATTTTTGTGATTAAGTACTTTGAACAGCTCGACAAGGGCAGAAAGGGAATTTCTCCTTTTGGGAGGATGAATAGTCTGAGGATATTGACAATTCCTTGACCATACATAGTATTCAGACCTGGTCTCCGGGATTTGACCGACCCAAGGAGGTAACATAGTGCAGATATCAGACCGACGCTATAGCGCGATTGTTCGGGTCAGTCCTATCTTTTCTCCCCGATCAGAAGAATGAGCTCGGATATTACGGATCAAGTCGGACGCAACTCGATTAGTTCGGCACGAGGAGGATTATGTGTTTGTTCTCATCTTCTGCTAAATTTGCATTTGGCCCCCATAAACCAAACAAATTCACAGTTGGATGCGGATTATTCTAGGGGCGGTATATTTCAAGCTTGCCCCTGAAACGAAAATCACCCGTCAACAATATATATATTATAATTAATCTTTCAAAGGCATGTGACCGACCATTACATTAGTGAAGGGTTTTAAAGTTGTGATTGCAAATGAAGCTTTGCTTTTTTATTGAAAAAATATATATATTTTTTGAATCGTTGGAAATCTCACCGTCAAATTACATATTTCGGGCTTAAGCGGAGCATGTAAAATCTCCGGCTGTCCCAGGCTCTTACAAGAAACACATTTCCTGAATTCGAATCCAATACTTCAAGTGAACAAGAGACCAGTAGGCTCGAACAACAATAAATAAACCTCCCAATTTCAAATTTTTCAGGAAAACGAAAAAAAAAAAAAAAAAACTTTAATTGACTGTCCCCATGATTTTCACAAATCACAATCACAATGAATTGCATAAGCATTAAGCAACCTTATCATGCGGTATCATGAGTCTATAATAATTATCTTAAAATGACAAGTGCAATACACATAGAACTTCAAAAACATTATCATGTATTGTTTAATATAAAATTTGATGAAGTTATAAATTAATTTATATTCTCAATCAATATTGTCTACTAAATGGTACATATAATATAGTGATTTTTGTTTATATTTTTTTAGAAACGTTGGAAAATTCGTCACCAAACCACCCGACCCGAACTTAAACAAAGTAGGTAAAACTCTTGACTATCCCATGCTCATATAAAAAATGCACCATTTGAATTCAAACCCAGGTTAATGCTTTTAACAGAACTTGAAAAAAAATGAACTTGAAGAAGAGTGGAAGTTATTTAATAGTGAAGCAAGTTATAACATAGTATGAGTATGAACAATCTTGTACAACGCAGTAACACAATCCCATGGAGAGGCAATAACCCAAATTTACCCCCAACAATCTCATGAAACAAAGATCATGATCATGATGAAATCATACAATTTCTTTAAGTCAATTATACACATCCAAACAAAGCCAGAATGGGCATTGAATCATCTTGTTTTCACAATAAATATCATTAGTACATAAAGAAACAGTCCCAAAAGAATGTGTTTACTTGTGACATTATTCCTACCCTAAATTGCTAAACCTTTTATATCCCTCTTATTTGAATCAATAATTTTACTAGCAACATTTGACTAGATAGTGTTGAAGAAGTGAAGGGAGAGGGCAGAGAGTCACGGTCATAGAGGCTTTGATTTCAGTTTATTCTGCATAAGCAACAACCGTGCACCATTGACAAGCTCTTCCTTAATCATAAACAATACTGCAGCTGCAAGGACACTTTGTACTATTTTCGTGCCCATGCCTTTGTAAAAGCCATAGAATCCTTCATAACGGATCATCTTCAGGATGGCATCCGATGTGCCTACATTAATGATCAGGAAATTGAACATCACAAAGGAAAATGAAATGTAATAAAATAACAAGTGTGGAAAAAATATGATATTAGATTTCTTTGGCACATCATGTGGGTCACACAGAGTAAGAGCATGAGCAATTTAAGAGGTTCACATCAATACTGACATACTTCATTCATCACATACGAAGTTTCATAAAAAATAATACAAACCTTTGTAGTGGAGCCTTCTATCTCCAGTCATAATTTGTTTCGCTTGAAGCCTCGACTACGAAGAAAGGAGAAACAGAAGTAAAAACTTGTATTAATAATCCCTTATTTATATATTCCATGGCTTCTAACCAAATCAATGGAAAGACGCGGGGAATCTTTAGTGAGAAGATGTTAGTCAGGACATTGAACTAGGTTTGCTTTTAAAAAATACACAAACAACACTCTCAATTTCATATACCTTTACGACAAGAAGTGGATATGTTACCACAGTAGCTCCCAGTTTTGCCAGAGCTCCAAGAAGAAATATCTAGCAAAATCAAGCAATATAGTCAACTTATAAAATCATTAAAATAACGTCAGATGTAGAAACAATCTGTGAGCGCCGAATATCAATTTAAGAATAATGGGATTAAAGGAAAGGCGTTGACGGAAAACTGAAGTGAACACTAACCTCTAAAGCAGTTACTCCACTGTTATCCTTCTTCCTTGAAGCTCGTATTTCCTTTATCCTTTTTAACATGGTTTCGTACAACATAAATTGTATGGAAGGATTGCTCACCTGCGAACAATAGTAGAAAAAGTTGGTGATGCATCTTTGGCACAGATGGAAGCAAGTGGTTACGTACCATTATCAATGTAGGGAATACACCTTTCCAAAAGCCCCATAGTCCAGCTTCATCATAGACATCCTGAATCTGTTAATGTACCGCAAAAAAATATATTCGATGAACTCCCTCCAGGGGATCATATTTACAACATAAGGAAGTATGAAATGAACTTGATTGTACCCACCGCATGTGTAGTACCAAACGGAGGAGGCTCAGTTGCAGTATGAATAATTTCATCTGAAGACATTAATTCTGAGTGACTTGGCTGGGACTTCTTTGATGTTTTTTTATGAGTCTGCAGGGGAAGAAGCCAAAAATAGCTGGAAACATGACACAAGTGATCTTATGGGAAGCTTGTCATTCAGTTTATATATAATAATAATTAATTAATTACCTGCATGCGGGTAACAACTACCCAGATGGGGTTTGTCAACAACACATTCACACACCTACGCAGAGAAAGCATCAACCATATTTTAAGTATTAAAATTCATCAACGTAATCAGGCAAAGAAATAAAATATAGATGACAAAGTCATAGCCAAAGAATGTGTTATTTTCAATTTTTGAAATATGATTTACTGTGTTCCAGTACATTTTTCCTAATTAAAAACTTAAGTTTTGGAGAGTAGCTCATGCAATCCAAAGAATTGATATTTTTGAGAAATCAATATTTATTTCCAGATATTTTAGGAACAAAGAATTTCTTTCTGGAAGGATTGACAAACTCAAATTAGGGCATAATATGCGAACAACAATAAATAAAAATGAACTCCGTAATGAAAATTAAGGGCCTTCCCGAGTGACTCGGGTGAGTTTAATGAGAAATGACAACAGCGCACATGACCTCCAATGATTTTATAAAATTTCGAGATATAGAGTGAACTAAATACACTGGAACTCAATAAAATTACCCAGCTAAAGCAGCCACAACAAGTGATGAAAGCATCCCAACTGATCCATCACCAATCCCTCTCTTTTTACGTTCATGTGCAGCAACTTCAGCTTTATTCCTGAATATTTGATAGAAATAATAGTAAACACCCTGTATCATAGAAATGGCAAGTACATGAGAAAACATAACTTCAAAGTAAGTGATACATCACACAGAGGAAACAAAAACCTATTTGTCCAACCAAGAAGCATACAAACTGTTCCTTATAATGTACAAGTAAAAGTACTGTATTGAAACAAAAGATGCTGGGAGACTAATGGCATCATATAAACCCTTGCAAATGAGACATTTCAATTTACAAATAGGACCAGGGTCCAGAACCAGGATATGAAAGTACTTGGAGTTAACTCACTCATAAGCTTTAGCACATATATTAACCAGTCTTAAAATATTAATTAACATTTAAGAGCAGTGTTTGTGTTGCTTTTAACACAAATTTCACATTAAACTTGTCTTAATAATCTTCAAGAAAATCAGCGGGTTAGTTTTAAATGTAAAATCTACGTTTAACAATGTAGATAGTCACAACTATACTGATTACTGAGGCTGATAAATGTTCCAGAAACTCAAATTCAGTTACCATTATTTGCCCAACATCATAAGAAGAATTATAACCAAAAAAAAAAGAAAGAAAAAAAGAGTAATATATCAAACACTTGAAATGCAACAGTGGGACATCTATCACTGCCATGGGACTACATAAATACCCATTTGCATTGAAAGTCCCAATACATTTTATCTACATCATGCCTGCTCTCTGTCATTATACAAAAGCAATTTGTTCAAATAACTTTCACATCCCTAAATTCACAGTTCAACAAATATCTCAGGCAGCAACCAGCTAATATTTCCAGTTCCAAATTAATTTTAAATTAAGTTACACTCCAACTATTCCAAACTTCCCACAATTGAATTTCACTTACATCACATACTTGGCAACTAAATAACCAACTCAACATTCTGCATCTTCTCAAACACAGAAGCAGATAAACTACAGCCTTCAAATCAAAATTAACGAGCAAATTTCATGTGGTTCCAACAGAATTAACACTTAATAGTTCTTTAAAAAAAAAAAGAGTTCTCTCTCACCTGAGACGCAGCTGTGCCGATTAGAGACGGTGTTAAACCGCCGTACAACCGTCCCCATCCTTCGTGTTTTACAACCTAAACATAAACCAATCAAATATTAACACAAAACAACCAATTACACCTTACATTTCTACTTCTAAGTTTCTAGCTTCCGCTCAGCTTCCAATAAGCTAAATTTTCTTCTCATTAATTTCAAAATTTTCAGTTTTTATTTTAGCTTCTTTTCCTTGGATTTATTTTTTCATAATCAAATAGAATAAACGAATTTGGAAATGGAATTAGAAATAAAAATATGAGGAAAAAAACCTGATACATTTGTGCAATAGTTCCAAGCTTCCTCTTCGCTTTCTTCACATCACGCTCCGTTTGTTGACGAGTATTTACCTAACATAGATCCACCAAAAAATCAAAGATAAATTTTAAAAATTAGTATAAATAAATAAATAAATAAAGACCAGGAACTAATCGTACAGTTTGAAGAGGATAAGTGATGAGTTGAGCGATGATCCCGCCACCAGCACCAGCCAGTCCATTGATCAAAGCGTCTGACATGGTTAGCACAACTTTCCCGAGAAAATTTCCGATGCGATATTTCCTCGGAAAATCTTATCTCAAAAAAAGGAGATCCAAATAAATTGGAAGTGTGCGCATGCCTTTTGCGTTCAGTATCATCAGACGCTCGACTTCAAGTCACCGACCCTTTGTTTTTTCGTAGTTTCACACAAGGAAGCAAGTGACGTTTGTAAGTTGCTTGTGCAGATTATGATATGACCACATTACCCCCTACATGAATGTGCTGGCACTTGGCAATATGGATGGGTTTTTGGTCCTTGTTGAATTGTTTTTGTGACTTTTTCTTTTTTGTGATTATTTTAAATTGCGCAACCTACTTGGCTTTGCAAGTTTTTTCTTTTTCTTTTTAATTTTACTTTTACTTTTGCTAATTAAAATTGAAAAGAGATTCTAAAGCAATCGTTTTAATTAGTTTTACTTTTTTGTTTTTGGAATTTTTATTAGTAAAACGTTAAGCTATTATAAAACATACCCACCTCGTTTGTTATTTTCAATGGGATAATAATAACATAATGAAGATGCGCTACTACGACGACTATTTTTTTATTTTGGAATCTCGATGGAGGTGTATTTGAGGGCTTTGACTGGGGATTGCTCTCTCGACGGAGGTATGTACGAGGGCTTTGCTTAGGGACACTGCTCTCTCAGTCTTGCAAGATTTTATTCTCGTAAGGAGTCTCATCCACGTAAACGTGGCGAGTTAGTAAGCCCATTCGTCCGACTCTTATCATGGCTCCGCGTAGCATTAGGATTATTAAGTGGAATTTAGACCCTGGTTGCTACTCGAACCTTACACCTCAAAGAGATCTAAGGCTCTTAAGTGAAACCATGGTAGGGTACCGGGAGAGCAGGGCCCCAGGCGCAGCCCTAGGGTACCTCTATTGGTCTCATGACCGCTCAAGAAAGGGCCCCTAGGCAAAGTCCTCGGGCATACCACCTCTGTCAACATCTCAAAGTTGACAAATGGGCTATTAGAGCGTGATCCACTTTTGGGGTAATATCATCTCGAAGATGAGTAAGATAGGGACATAAAGGATTATCTGCTCCCATGATGGATGATGAAACTAGCTGGAACTCTATCCATCACCGATATCATGAGGAAAGCAGTAGAGATCCCAGTTATTCCCTCATACACCCTAGAATTCGTGTAATTAATAATTTGACTTCAGGGTGGTAACTCATGGAATTTCCCGACCTGGAACGAGATACAACTCCCCGAATCAGAATCTTCTATCTTTCAAACCGATTCAAGCTGATACGGAGCCGGACCGAAGCAATGAAGCTTAAATGCCGACAACTTTGTCTTCCTACTTAAGCGACTTGTTCAAAGCTTCGGCTTTTTAAGGAGTGAAATGAGACTAACTGCCCGGGAGTCTTTCCTTATATATATATATATATATAATAAGAAACATGTCATAGCCTAATGGCAACTATGTTAGACATTCAATCTTGAGGTCAATGGTTCAAGTCACACCAATTACATCAATTTGTAGAATTAAATATGTATTGGTTTTAGTCTGAGCCCACCCTTGGGTGGTACTAAAGCCCAATTGTCCACCCATGGTCGGTTTGGTAGGTCCCATATTTTTTTAAATGCAATTAGTTTATCGACCGAATTATATTTTGGTCGGTAATATCTAATTATTTATTTATTCATTTGGTCGATAGATTTAACGATTGAAATATATTCAGTCGACTAAATAAGGGATTCTAGCCGACCGTCTGTGTCGACTTTCCCCGAGGCTAAAAAATATATAAGTCATGTTATAAACAAAAAGTTGAAACTTTTCTAGATTTAGAGATCTATTTTTGGATCAGATTTAGGGGGTTCCAGTCGACCATTTATGTGAACTCTCCATAGGGCTAAAAAAATATATATGTCACGTTACACAATAAAAATTGATTTTTTTTTTCTGAATTCGAAGGCTCTATTTTTGGGTCAAATTTAAGGGCTTCAATCGATCGTCTGTGTTAACTCTCCTCATGGCTATCTATGATGATATGAATTATATATGATGATGACTAATTGGAGGATGACACTTCATACCCATATTTCATGCTATTAAACACAAATGATAGCCTATTTATAGATTATCTATCATTTTATTTCATGAACTCATTTTGTTTAGTTTGATGGATGCTTTTATGTATTAGTTGATATGGATTTGTTGTGTGTGATTTATTTTGATGTTTTTAATTTTTCATGTTCGGATTGAGGCTGTCCAGGTTGCCCACCTTACCACACGCAGGAGATCTCCTCGCACCGCATACCGAGTTTTCAAACCTAACCTCCACCTAGCCATTATTACCCTTTTGCCCTTTCATCGTGTTAATGGTGATTTTTGGGCCCAAGTATGGCCAAGAGCTCGGGAAGGGCAAGAAGTAAATTTCACATTTAGAATATTATAGCCCGAGGATATTACTAGATACCTGATCCAGCAGGGTGGTTGGGCTCGTTCTTCAACATTCTACCGACCCGAGGAGCATGGCGATACATGGACCAGAGACCGAGGACATTGGGTTCGACCCGGCTACTGAAGCTCGGCAAAGCGGGATAAGATTTACCCCGGTTGGCCGACCAGATGAATGAGCTTGGGATAATGTTGGTCAGGTATGGCACGGGAATTCGTTCTCTTCATAAAGTTCAGATATGGCAGAGGCAACATGGTGATTCTCCTCTGACACACGCCATCGAGTGAACGATTGGATACATGTTAGTATCATAATTGTTGTGTGTGGCAGTACCCAAAACAGAGTGATTCAATGAAATGTCAGATGGCAAGTTTCACTTTCGGCAGTGGCAGGTTTTACTTTCGGTAGAGATAGGCTGACGTCACGAGGATGGTGGAACATCGTAATTTTCCTTAGTATATAAAGAGATTGAGAATATTTTTGAAAGGGTTAGCTATTTTATTTCCAAGCACTGCTTGTAAGAAATAGAGAAAAAATTAGTACGACAAGAGGGATAAAGTAGCTCGGTCACACCCGACCACATGAAAAAGAGGTCGGTCAAGCCCGACCATGTTATAAAATCTCAAATTTTCCTTGTGCCCGTGGACGTAGGTTGGATCAATTCCACTGAACCTCGTTATATACTCTGTTTCCGTTTGTGTTTACTTTTTTCTGCTAAGTTTGCTTTTGGTTCCCAACAAAACTAATAAATTCACAGTTGTGGGAAGATTGTTCGAGGAGCGAGTTTTCAGATTTACCCCTGGAACGAAAATTAGCCGTCAATAGTTGACACCGTCTGTCGGGAAAAGAACGAAAAACAATAGACATATTGAGATGATGGCAGAAGTAGGGAATCGCGTATCTTCAATATCTACGACAACATAATGGATGGAAAAGATGGAGGAAAAAATGAGAAAGGAGAGGGAGACGAACCAGTCTTTTCTCCAGGATATGATGGAAAAGTTGGAAAGACTATGGAAGAGAAATAAGGAACAAATGGAAGCTGGTCCGAGTGGAATGAGTGAAGAGATAGCTAGAAGAAAGAGGATTGACGAGGGTGACGAAAGCGGAAGAAGGAACGCCTAGAGAGTAAGATCAACAATAGTATTTGGAGTGTTACCGAAAGAAGAGATGTGGGAAGAGGAGTGCGGCAGCAAATCGCCGAAGTCTTCTAGCAACAGCCCACGTTTCACGGAGAGTAACTGTGGAGGACACCCTGGGGAAGAGCGGGGGATCCCCAATTACAGGAGGTATCGTGTACAGGGCGGCAAACGTGGGGAAGCTCGTGGGAAAGAGCATGATAACTCCGAGAACTAGATGAAGAGTTAGTTAGGGAAAAAGATAAAGAAATGGGAATAAAGTATGAAATGGGGGACAAGAGACGACCATGAATGATAGACAGCTTTTCCCTTTAAGGAGAAAATTTTAGCAACGAAGTTTCCTAAGCGGTTCATTATGCCTTCCATGAACCTTTACAAAGGTCATACTGATCCTAAGTCCCATGTGTAGAGATTTATTTTAGTGATGGAGGTCCAAGGGATGGTGGGGGAGACCATCTGCAAGGTGTTTCCTTAGACCCTAGGTGGGTCTGCAAGATCATGGTTCAGAAGTCTAACCCCAGGGAGTATCGGTAGCTTCTCTCAGTTGAGGAAGTTCTTTATGCGGCATTTTAAAGGGGCATGTGTGCCGAGAAAACTGTGGGGGCATTGAGGTTGGTGAAGCAAATGGACGATGAGTCTCTGAAGAACTTTGTGGAAATGTATCACAATATGGTGCTGGAGATCGGGGCGTATGAGTCCAAAGAGGCGTTGGAAAGTTTCAAAGTGGATCTCAAGGTCGGAAAGTTATGGACTCACTTGAAGATCCAAGATGTGCCAAACTATGCCACAACTTTGGAGTTGACGAGGAAGTTCGTTTCTATGGAAGGGGAAGATAGGGTTGCCCAGGGAGGGAGTACTCAAAGGCAGATGATGGCCCGACCTGGAAGTCAGAAGGGTCTGGGTGGGGGGATAACGAGGCAGCCCCCGAGACAGAAGGAGTTCATACCGATGCAGCAAAATAATGCCCCCAAAAGAGAAGGGAATCCGTCCAGGTTAACCATGTGGCAGGATGGGCGGACTATATACCTTTGAACAGGCCTTTGGCTGAGATCATTAAGGAAATCCAAGATAATGGTTTATTGGTGGAGCCCGACGTGAGGAAGTACCCCGCCGAAAGGAAAAATGAGAGGTCATACTGCGTGCACCATAATCTGAAGGGGTACACGGCGGAATGATACATAAATCTACAGGACCAGCTGGAGAATTTGGCGTAAAATGACTATTTGAACGACTACATTGACCGGGAAGTCATATTGGCCCGGAAACAAAGGAAACCGAGGCCGATGTTCACTATTGCGTGGGGGAAGGAAATTGGCCGGAGACTCAAACCGGGCAAGAAAGAATTACTATCGAATAAGGGGGTCGGAAGTCTTAACAACGGAGAAGGCTCTGAGGATCCAGAGTCGTCGGTCCGTCTCAATCATGTTTACAGAGGAGGATGCCAAGGGCATAAGCTACCCTCATGATGATGCATTTATAATCAAAGCTGTAATCGGCGGGGCCGAGGTGGATAAAATTTTGGTGGACCCTGGCAGTGTTGTAGATATAATCTCCAATGAGGCTTTGGAGGGGTTTGAAGTGCAATACACCACTTTGACCCAGGATGCTACGTCGCTTTACGGGTTTGGGGACGTGACTGTCGTCCCCTTATGTCGGATACATTTGGCGACAACGGTTGAGAAAGCCCCCATACTCGGACCATAATGATGGATTATACAGTGGTCGATTACTTGGGCAGCTATCAGGGTATTGTGGGCTGGTCCTTCATGATGAAGTCGAGGGCGGCCATCTCTTTCTATTACTTGAAGTTAAAGTTCCTGACTCGGGATGGAGTTGGAGTAGTTCGTGGGAGATATAATACTGTAAGAAGTAGTTTTGCCACCAACTCTAATGAAACATTATGTATCGAGGAGGGAGGCAGAAATAGAAAAGAGAGAGATTGTCATCCCCTTATGTCAGATACTGTTGGCGACAACGATTGTGACAGCCCCCATACTTAGGGGTGTGCATTAATCGGTTTTAACAGATTAACCGAACCGTTCCGACCAATTTTTTTATTACGGTTCGGTTAATTCGGTTAAATCGGTTATTGCGGTTAAAATTTTTAACCTTTTCGGTTATTCAGTTTGGTTACGGTTATGAGATTCGTATAACCGAACCGACCGATTAATCGAAATTAAACTATATATATATATATATATATATTAGCGCGTGCGATCCTTTAATTTTTTAGAGTTAAGATAGTCTGCATGTAAACTCTCAATTGATTGTAGTTATATTGATTTGATAATACTACCCGAAAATAAAATTGATAAAATTCAATGACAAGCTGCATTAACAGCTTGCTTTTGACTCTTTTTAATTTCTCTCAATAATTTAAAGGTAAAAATACATAAAATTTCAAATGTGTAGATTTTGCATCGTGGTGGATTTGTGACCCTTAAAATTTATAACATGTGTTTTGAAGGAAATCTGAGGCCGTGACAATCATCGAGGGTTTAAAAAATATTTCTCTCGCATGTAATTAAATAGATATATTTAATCAAATGTTAGCTAGATCAGTATTTTTAAAATCAGATATGTGATCGAATTAGTGATCCAAAAAAATTAACGCGTCAGTGGTTCGACTGGTTGAAACGTTCCTAAAAAGTCGGTAGAACCCTACATCATATATAATTTTACTAATTAAAATTTGTAAAAAAATATTAAATTTTAATTTATTGATTGGTTAATAACCGAATTAACCATAACCGACCGAAATATAATGGTTAATTGGTTAATGGTTATGTGTCATAAATTGGTTAAATCGGTCACACTTTTATTTAACTGAAAATTTTGGTTACGGTTAAAAAATCAAGGATTAACCGACCGAACCGACCGATGCACACCCCTACCCATACTCAGACCATAATGATGTATTATGCAGTGGTCGATTGCCTGAGCAGCTATCAGGTTATTGTGGGTCGATCCTTCATGATGAAGTCGAGGGTGGCCATATCTTGCTATTACTTGAAGTTAAAGTCCCGACTCTGGCGGGAGTTAGAGTAGTACGTGGGAGTCAGAAGACGGTAAGAAGTTGTTTTGCCACCGTCTCCAAAGAAACGCTCTGTATCGAGGAGGGAGGCAGGAAGAGAAAATAGAAAGAGGAAAAAGACGAAGGGGTCAAGTCCCCAAACTCTCGACCCTCGAACCCCGCTCAGTTAGGAGCAGGAGAAGAATTGGAGCCGATAGAGCTTTTCGGCCCCGAGAAAGTAATAAAGGTTGGGGCAGGCTTGGAACAGAGTCTGAAGCAAAAACTGCTCGAGTTCTTGAGAGGGTATTCTGACATTTTTGCTTGGGGCATCGAGATATGCCCCAAATTGATCCAAGGTTCATAAATCACCGACTGGCAATAGATCGGGCACACAAGTCAGTCAAACAGAATAGAAGATCTTCAATCAAGAACGCTATGGGCAATAAGGGCTGAAGTCGAGAAACTATTAGAGGCTGACTTCATCAGGGAAGTAAAATACCTGGAGTGGGTATTTAATGTGGTCTTGGTCAAAAAGGCCAATGGGAAGTGGAGAATGTGTGTGGACTTCTCCGACCTTAATAAAGCTTGCCCGAATGATAGATTCCCACTCCCAAAAGTGGACCAGCTGGTGGATTCCATGGCATGCCACATGTTGCTCAGTTTCATGGACGCTTTCTCGGGTTATAATCAGGTAAAGATGCATCCCGAGGATGAAGAGAAGTACAACGTTTATCACCGATCAAGGGCTATATTGCTACAAGGTGATGTCGTTTAGGTTGAAGAATGCATGGGCTACCTATCAGAGATTGGTGAACAAGGTTTTCAAGCCCCTCATCGGCAGGACCATGCAGGTCTATGTTGATGACATGATAACAATGACCCAGAAGCCCAAAGACCATCTGGATGACCTCAGAGGAACTTTTGAGCTGTTGAGGAAGCAAAATATGAGGTTGAATCCGGATAAGTGCGCTTTTGGGGTGTCCTTGGGCAAATTCCTGGGATATATGGTCAGTGCTCGGGGCATCGAGGCGAACCCCCAAAAGATCAAGGCGGTGCTGGAGTTAAAGTCCACAAGGACTGTCAAGAAGGTGCAAAGCCTGACAGGTTGGGTGGCATCACTGAACCGATTCATCTCTAAGGCCACCGAAAAGTGTCATTCATTCTTCAAATTGATTAAGAAGGCCAAGAAGGAGGTCAGCTAGACGGAAGAGTGCGAAAAGGCGTTCCAACAGTTAAAGGAATACCTGGCTCAACCTCCTCTGCTAGCTAAACCGATCCCAGGTGAGACTTTGTTCATGTCTTAGTTGTTTCTGAATATACTATAAGCTCGGTACTAGTGTAGAAAGTAGACAAGTTCCAGAGGCCAATGTACTATACTAGTAAGACTTTATTAGATGCAGAAATCTGATATCTGGCCCATGAGTTGGTGGCTCTGTTATTGGTCACAGCGGCACGGAAGTTGTGGCCCTATTTTCAGGCTCATCCTATTGGGGTCTACACCGATCACCCCCAAAGACAAATCCTACATAAACCGGAGGTCTCGGGTCGATTGGTGAAATGATCGGTGGAGTTGAGCGAGTATGATATATCTTACATGCCTAGGGTGGCGATTAAGGGGCAGGCACTGGCAGATTTTGTTGCCGATTTCACGGGGCCTCAAGTTTTAGCAGTGGCCGAAGCCAAGTGGGAGCTATTTGTAGACAGGTCGGTCAGTTCACAGGGATACAGAGTCGGGATGATCCTCCGAAGAAGTGAGGGGAAGAGCTGGTGTATGCTTTGAGGTTTGCCTTCGGGGCAACAAATAATGAGGCCGAGTAAGAGGCTATCCTGGTCGGGCTCAAACTTTGCATGGCAGTTGGAGTCCAAGTTGTGATAGTAAAAAGTGACTCCCAACTGGCCATCCAACAGCTGAATGGCGAGTTCCAGGCAAGGGATCCGAACATGATCGCTTATCAGTACGAGGTGAAAAAGATAGATGTGGGATGAGGAATGTGTTGTTCGAGCAAGTCGGTCGGGAAATCAATCACCAGGCAGACTCTATGGCCCGGCTGGCATCATCTATTAAGTCAGGAACCCCTTCGAATTATCCCTTTGGGTTGTCTGCAGATGAGGAGTGTAGGGGAACAAGAGGTCATGGAAGTAAATGTGGAGGGAAACCTATTGGATGGATCCGATTATGAAGTATTTGGAGGCGGGAAAATTCCCAAAGACAAGAAGGAATCAAGGAAGTTAAAGTACCGAAGCACTAAGTTCTGTTTGATAGATGAGGTTCTGTATCGGAGTGTGTATACAACACCATTCCTGAGGTGTCTTGGACCTGAAGAGGAAGACTATGTACTCAGGGAAACACATGAAAGGATTTGTGGTAGCCATACCAGAGGGCAGTCGATCGCACATAAGGCATTGATGCAGGGATTCTTTTGGCCAACTATGTATCAAGAAGGATCCAGGGTAGCTCGGGCGTGTGGTGGGTGCCAGAAGAATGTCAACATACCACACCAGCTACCCGAGCATTTGACTACAATGGCTAACCCGTGGCCGTTCACCTAGTTGGGGATAGACATCATTGGGCCAATGTCAGTTGGTCGAGGTCAGGCCAAATATGCAATTGTGTCCATCGATCACTTCACCAAGTGGGTGGAAGCTGAGCCGTTGTCTACCATTACAGAAAAGAAGACAACAGACTTTGTCAAGAAAAATATTATTTGCCGATTTGGGATTCCCCGGGCCGTTATTACTGATAATGGAAAACAGTTCGACGGTAAAGGTTTCAGGAAACTTTACGAAGATCTCCAGATTGCAATAAGGTTCGCCTCACCCACTCACCCAAAGTCTAATGGCCAGGTCGAAGCGACTAACAAGATGATCAAGGCTAACCTGAAGGCAAGACTCGGGTCTTGCAAGGGTTTGTGGGTCGAGGAGCTACCAGAAGTTATGTTGTCGCATCGTACAACCTACAATGACTCCACGGGTGAAACCCCATTTTCTTTGGCCTACGTATATGAGGCAGTCATCCCAACAGAGATCTGAATGGCCACCTACCGCATAAAGCATTTTGAGGCCGAGCAGAACGAGGAGAAAAGAGAGAGGTCGGCAATCAAAATGGTCATCTATCAATAGAGGATGACCAGTTTTTACAATAAAAAGGTCAGAGTGTGATCATTTCTCCCTGGAGACTTGGTCCTGAGACGAGTCACATTGAATACTCGGAAGCCCGAGGAAGGTTCACTGGGAGACAAGTGGGAAGGGTCGTACATGGGTAGTGGAAGTCATCAAGTCGGGTGCCTATATTTTGGAATAGTTGGATGGCACCCGCCTCAAGAAGCCGTGGAATGCTGAGATACCGAGGAAATACTTCCAGTAGCATACCTCCTTGAGCCGCAGATTGAAATGTAAAAATGGTTACCAGTAGTCACCCATTAGAACTGAGCCGCAGAATGAAATGTAACATCAAGAATGGGTGACACTTGCACGCAACCACTCATAAACAAACAAGTTCCTCCAAGAGAAGGTGTGTCGGTTGTTCTGACATGGTCCAGATTCTCGAATTCACAGCCATGATAGTCGCGATGGAATGATGATGCGAGGGAAAATATATCAATATTACCGCCCCTTTAACTTAATATTTTGTTTAGTTTCTCGGGTTTGATGAACGTTTTGATGTGTTTTAGTTTATTTTGCAGATAAAATAATATCGGGACTCAATGAAATCATTTAGGATGAAATATGGGTCAAATAAGGGCAAAAATTGGACTTGATATTAATTTTGGAGATTGGAAACTTGAAAGGGCGTTTTAACGAAGTGCAGTTTTGGAAATTCCAGTTTTGCGCATCTGTCGTATTTTGGGCATAACTTTTACTCCGATATCGGATTGAGCTGATTCAAGTTCCAGATTAAAGAAGACTCAAAGATCTACAACTTTGAAAGACAAAATATTTCGAATTCTGAAGATTTCATGACCGAAATTGATGAACCATCCAGAAGTGTGTTGTGTGTAATTATTAAAGTCATTTTCAAAGCAAATTAAATAATAAATAAATTATAAAAATTATCAAATCACCACCAAACATGATAAGCAATTAGTGGAGCAATTAATAATGGATTTGGTGGAGTAATTAGTGTGGAGAAATAATAATGGATTTGGTGGAGAATTTGATGGATGATTTGATGGAGGCAAAATTTTGCCTATAAATACCAAGCCATTTCATTTGTAAATTTCATACTTTCTTCTTTGAAATTCCTAATGAATAAATAAGAAGATTGTATCTTGTTTGTTTATTTACAGCTTCCAGTAATTAATTTCCGCTTTCGCACTTTCTTTTCTTTACTTTTCAGTTTTTACTTTCCGCAATTTACTTTTACGCACAAACCTTTTCTTTCTTTACTTTTGCAGTTTTTATTTTTCAAGCAATGAGGAGGTAACTCCCCCTTGCTGGGGTAAAAGGTAAAGCTTTTATTATTGCTATCTAGATTAATCTCCCTTAAATATAAAATATAAACTATTTAAAACCTGACTTAATGAGGATACCGCTATATTGGCCGGTTGGAAATTAATTATAAATTGGTTTTAACCTGACTAAGTATGGATACCGCCTGGTTGGTCGGTTGGTAATTAATTATTAATTTGACTTAATCAGGATACCGCCTATATGGCTGGTTGGTAATTATCACGCAAAGTTAATATATTATATTAAGGGAGATATCTAAAATAGTAGTAATAAAAGTTGATCCTTTAACCCCAGCATTTTCTTTTATTGTACTTTTACTTTATTTAATTTCAGCAATTTACTTTCAGTAATTTACTTTTATTTTTTATTTTTTTACTTTTTACTTTTTACTTTTACTTTATTTACTTTTCAACAATTTACTTTTCAGTATTTAATTTTAGTATTTTACTTTATGTCTTTTATTTTTACTACTTGTAAATATGTGTCGTAACTAAGCCAGTTATCTGGGGTTGTGATGAAATCCAATATCACCGGTTTATAAGGGGTTAAATTATAGTTTGGGTAATATAAAGGTTTATTTATTGAGTCTTAATCTTAATGCTTTTTATTAACTGGCCATTAATAAAATTGAACTGGTAAACTTAAAATGAACTAGACATAGGGATTTTAGTTTAAAACCTTAGACTCAATAGCCCACGATCTTCCTTGAGGATAGATAACCCTTTAATAGATTTCCTTACAGGATAGGAATATACCTGTCGGGCGGGGGTAGCCATAATTGGAACTTAATCTTAATGAATCCAGGTAATTTGGTTGACATAGACATATGGTTCAATTGGGTTATACTGGATATTTGTAGTTGACCATCGGAAGAGGCTTTTACATAATTTAGTGTTCCAGGTAATAAATCAATATTTTACCCAACTATAAGATAACCACTTCATCTTTAAATATATTGGAAAGAATCACAACCCTAGATAGTTTTTAATATTGAATTTTCTTAAACCTACTTTCGAACAATTTTATTTACTTATTTTTAAATTTAGAATCGTCACCTTTTCAAATCTATCAAACAACCTGTTAGATACTAGTAATCATTTGACCTCATAAAATTAATAGCTTGGGTATTAAGTCCTCATGGGATCGATACTTTTTATACTACTTGAACGATACGTGCGCTTGCGTTATACGCGTGTGTGTAAGCACCGGTCAAGTTTTTGGCGCCGATGCCGGGGACTTATTTATCTTTCACTATTAGTTTTCGGGTTAGATACGTTACTTGTATCTAATTTCTTTTTACTTATTGTTTTTGTTTTCTTGTGTTTCAGGTTCTCAGAAACTTCATGAGACGAACCAGAAGCTTTGAACTCCGACCGCTTGACCCAGAAATTGAAAGAACCATCAGACAGTTGAGAAGGGAAAGGCGAGAAGGCCAAGAAGCTTGATCAACATGGAACCTGAACCTTTGGAGTTGCACCACCAATTCCCATTCGAGACAGAACCATTCCGGTGGTTGACAGACTCATTTCTTGTATTGTACTTCCTCACTTACCAGCAAATGCAGGTGACATCAAAACATGCATCCAGATGATTCAGCAGTCAGTACAATTTGGGGGAAATGCAACTGAAGATCCCAATGCCCACATCAGCAACTTCCTGGAAGTTTGCGGCACTTTCAATTACAACCGAGAAGCTAAAGAAGCAATGAGACTGCGTGTTTTTCCATACTCCTTGAAGGACAGAGCTAAAACTTGGCTACATTCACTACCAGCAGGTTCTATCACAACTTGGAACACTTTAGCCACCAAATTCTTGCAAAGTACTTTCCACCAGCCAGAACCGGAAAGCTGAGGAATGACATCACATCCTTTGTACAAAAAGACTCAGAAACTCTCTACGAAGCTTGGGAAAAGTACAAAGATTTACTCCGGAAATGTCCTCACCATGAGATTCCAAAATGGCTTCAAGTCCAAACATTTATAATGGACTTTCTGGAATAATGAGAACCACAATCGATGCTGCTGCTGGAGGAGAGCTTTAATGGCAAAATGAGAAGATCAAGCCTGGGACCTAATCGAAGAAATGGCCAACAACAATTCCTTGTGGCCAACAGAAAGGAGCATGATCCAAAGAATTGCAGGAATTTATGAAAGTGGAGCCAATACAGCAGTCAACACCAAGCTGGATCAGATATGCAAATTCATGGAGACTCTTAAACTGGATCCACAAGTTCACCATATGGAGGAGCACCAGAACCAAACCAACTTGAAGAGACGGTGAATTATGTCAACAATTTCAACAGACAGGGGAACAATCCATATTCCAACACCTACAACCCAGGGTGGAGGAATCATCCTAATTTTTCATGGAGCAACAATTCAGGGCAAAAGAACAAATCCACCTGGATTCCAACAGCAGAACTATCCACCACCTGGATTCCAGCAACAGAACAAAGGCCAAGAACAGATAAATGAACCAGGAATAATAGAAGTGCTGAATCAGTTAAAAAAATACGATGCTATGTTTCAGAGCCAATCAGCTTCCATCAAAGCACTGGAGAATCAAATCGGACAACTGGCCAACGCTCAGAGTTACAGACCGCCAGGTAATCTTCCCAGCAACACAGAACCAAATCCAAGGAACCGAGGGAATGAGCAATGTCAAGCTATTACCTTAAAAAGCGGTACTGAGATCAATAAAGATGTTGGAATCAAAGCAACAATTGAGAAAGTTCCAAAAGATGCAGTTCCACAGATGGAGGAAAAAGAAGCAAAGGAAAAAGAACAGATCATTCCACCTCCACCTTTTCCTCAACGTCTTCAGAAAAACAAACTGGACAAGCAGTTTGCTCGATTCCTGGAGGTGTTCAAAAAGCTTCACATCAACATTCCATTTGCAGAAGCCTTGGAAGAAATGCCCAGCTATGTAAAATTCATGAAAGACATTCTTTCACGAAAACGAAGATTGGGAGACTACGAAACAGTAGCATTAATGGAAGAATGCAGCGCCATCATTCAGAGGAAACTTCCCCCGAAGTTGAAAGATCCTGGCAGTTTCACTGTCCCATGCACCATTGGAGAACATTACATCGGTAAGGCTTTATGTGATTTAGGAGCCAGTGTTAACTTGATGCCTTTTTCTATTTACAGGAAACTGCAGATTGGAGAAGCAATGCCTACCTCAGTTTCATTGCAACTTGCTGACCGAACACTCGCATTTCCAAGAGGTGTTGTTGAAGATGTGCTGGTCAAAGTCGACAAACTAATTCTCCCAGCAGATTTCATCATCCTTGACATGGAAGAAGACAAAGAAATACCTATCATTCTTGGGAGACCATTCTTGGCTACAGGTAAAACTGTGATTGATGTGCAAAAAGGAGAACTGACCATGAAAGTGCAGGACCAAGAAGTGACCTTTAATGTTTTCAAAGCCATGAAATTCCCGAGCGATGAAAAGGAAGAAGAATGCTTCAGAGTTGATGTTGTTGATAGTATCGTTCAAAATACTGAGCCAAATCCCACAGATACACTTGAAGCTTGCATCACCAACATGACTGACAGCGAGCTAGATGCTGAAATCCTGGAATGTATCAACTACCTTGACAAACCATTCCGATTCAAAGCAACACCACCAGTTGAAAGCTTGGAACTGCCAAAGAAAGACCGGATCAAGCCCTCGATTGAAGAACACCACAGTTGGAGCTGAAGTTACTTCCGAGTCATCTCAGGTATGCATTCTTGGAAACTCTTCTGAATTACCTGTTATTATTTCTTCTTCACTAACATTGGAGCAGGAAGAAAAGCTACTGAGAGTATTACGTGAGCACAAGAAAGCCATTGGATGGACTATAGCAGACATTCGAGGCATTAGTCCATCATTTTGCATGCACAAGATCCTGATGAACGATGAGTACAAACCCATAGTGGAACATCAACAGAGACTCAATCCAATCATGAAGGAAGTCGTGAAGAAAGAAATAATCAAATGGTTGGATTCTGGCATCATTTACCCCATCTCAGACAGCAGTTGGGTAAGTCATATGCAGTGTGTGCCGAAGAAAGGAGGAATTATTGTGGTTACCAATGAAAAGAACGAGTTGATTCCAACAAGAACGGTGACTAGATGGAGAGTATGCATGGACTATAGAAAGCTAAATAAAGCCACGAGAAATGACCATTTTCCGCTACCATTCATTGACCAGATGTTAGATAGATTGGCGGGACATGAATTCTATTGCTTTCTTGATGGATATTCAGGGTACAATCAGATTGCCATCGCCCTAGAAGATCAGGAGAAAACTACATTTACATGTCCCTATGGTACTTTTGCTTTCCGCAGGATGCCATTTGGATTATGTAATGCTCCCGCTACTTTTCAGCGTTGCATGATGGCCATATTCTCAGACATGCTGGAGCAGAGTATGGAGGTATTTATGGATGACTTTTCTTTGTTTGGAGATTCTTTTGACCATTGCTTGCAAAATCTGGAACATGTGTTACAAAGGTGCGAAGATACAAACCTGGTACTCAACTGGGAGAAATATCACTTCATGGTACATGAAGGCATTGTTTTTGGACACCGGATCTCACAAAAGGGATTGAGGTAGACAAAGCAAAGATAAAGACAATTGAAAAACTAACCTCCACCAACATCAGTAAAAGGTATTCGAAGTTTTCTTGGACATGCAGGTTTTTACAGGAGATTTATCAAAGATTTTCCAAAATTGCAAAACATCTTTGCAATCTTCTGGAGAAGGATGTGCCTTTCAACTTCACCAAAGAATGCCAGGAAGCTTTGAGATCTTAAAACAGAAGCTGGTTTCTGCCCCCATCATTGTAGCACCAGACTGGACCATTCCATTTGAAGTGATGTGCGATGCTAGTGATTTTGCTGTAGGTGCAGTTTTGGGACAACGTAAAGCAAAGATTTTCCACACCATTTACTACTTCAGCAGAACTCTGAATGAAGCTCAACTCAACTACAAAACCACCGAAAAGGAGTTGCTCGCAGTTGTGTATGCTTTTGACGAATTTCGCTCCTATCTGCTGGGTCCCAAAGTGGTGGTCTACACAGATCATTCAACAATCAAATATCTGATCACGAAGAAAGATGCCAAACCCAGATTGATCCGTTGGATACTTCTTCTGCAAGAATTTGACGTGGAGATTTGAGACAAGAAAGGGACAGAGAATCGGGTGGCAGATCATCTATCGAGGCTCGAGAATGGAGAAACAACTGGCAAAGAACTGTCAATCAAAGAAACTTTTCCAGATGAACAGCTGTTTGCCATGAAACAACAGGAAGTCCCTTGGTATGCTGACTATGTCAACTACATTGTGTCAGGAAAATGGCCGTTGGAATGGATAACTCAGCAACGGAAGAAGTTCTTCAAAGAAGTCAAGCACTATGTCTGGGATGAGCCGTACCTGTTCAAACGGTGTGCTGATCAATTATTGAGACGATGTGTTCCATATGAGGAGGTCAACAGTATTTTACAACACTGTCATTCATCACCATATGGCGGACACTTCAGTGGAAAAAAACTGCAGCCAAAGTCCTCAATCAGGTTTGTTCTGGCCCACTTTTTTTAAAGATGCTTATCTTTTTGCTTTTCAATGTGACAGGTGCCAGAGAACGGGAAATATTTCCAGGAGAAACGAAGGACCGTTGCAAAACATTCTAGAAGTGGAAATATTCGATGTGTGGGGTATAGATTTCATGGGACCCTTTGTTCCATCATTCGGAAACTGTACATCCTGGTTGCTGTAGACTACGTCTCCAAATGGGTTGAAGCAATTGCATTTACATCCAATGATTCAAAAGTGGTGATCAAATTCCTGAAAAAGAATATTTTCACTCGGTTCGGAACACCTCGTGCAATCATCAGCGATGGGTGGGTCACATTTCTGCAACAGATACTTCGATGCACTCTTATCCAAATACGGAGTTACTCACAAAGTTGCCAGCTTACCATCCACAGTCAAATGGACAGGTTGAGGTTTCAAACAGAGAGATCAAAAGAATCTTAGAGAGAACCGTTGGATCAACAAGGAGGGACTGGTCAACAAAACTAGATGATGCATTATGGGCCTACCGGACAGCTTACAAGACACCCATTGGTATGTCCCCATATTGATTGGTGTTTGGGAAAGCGTGCCATCTGCCAGTTGAGCTTGAGCACAAGGCGTACTGGGCACTGAAGAAGTTGAATTTTGATTCACAAGCTGCAGGAGAGAAAAGACTTCACCAACTCAACGAATTGGATGAGTTTTGTCTATAGGCTTATGAGAATGCCAGATTATACAAAGAAAAGATAAAGAAATGGCATGACCGAAAAATAGTGCACAGACAGTTGGAACCAAGGCAGCAGGTGTTGTTGTACAACTCGAGGTTGAAACTTTTCCCTGGAAAGTTGAAATCTAGGTGGTCAGGTCCTTTTGTGATCACTCAGGTTTTACCATATGGAGCTGTTGAGTTACTGGATCCCAATACCAACAACACATTCAAGGTTAACAGTCAGCGTGTCAAGCACTACTGGGGAGAATCATTTGAGCGACAAAAAGAAAGTGTCACACTTTCAGATCCAGCCTAACATTCAAGAAGTCACGTCTAGCTGACGACTTTAAACTTAGCGCTCGCAGGGAGGCAACCCATGCAATTTTTGTATATATTGTGATTTGGTGTGATTTATTTTTTGTGTGTTTAGTTTTTGCAGGTTAAGTCATTTCAGATGGAAGAAGCTCTAGCAAATCTTCACAAGCAATTTCCTTCTCTCCCTCAAAAATCTCTGATGAAAGTTTACAAAGCTCGCTTGGAACGGATGAGACTACTAACAATTCACGGTGTTCCTAATGACATTCGTTGGGTAATTGAAGCACGAGTCCGATTGGCAGGTGAGTCTTCTGACTCTTTTATTTCACATCTGCCTGGTTTTGGAAGAAGCACCTATGCAAAGAAACGTAGAGCTAAACAAATGGGTGTTTGTTACAAATGTGCATGCTGGAATTGCAATACTCGTTGTCGTTCTTTAGGAATGGTGTCTGATAATCGCGAAGATAAAATTAAATTCATTAGGGATGGCTTGAGTAAGGAGTCTTTAGATGATATATATTTGACTCTTGAGACGCATCCCAGTGGATATGTTCACATAGCCTTTCGCAAATTACATACACAATTTCAAAAAGAAAGACAACAGTTAAGTCTTGGGAATCTGACTCAAAAAGACCATGTTTGCCAATTTATAAGAAAATTGGATGGGAAGCTTGTCCCTGACGCATAGACGTCAATCAAGCCGCTACTTTTCTTGTACATATTATATCTCTTTGTCTTTTCCTAATAATTGTGATTTGTTGTTTTATTTCTCCGACAGGATCCAGACCTTTTTGACTATCACGATTTATTTTACTGTTTAACTAATAATGTCATTGGCATTTGGCAGGTACTAGTGCTTATTTTACTCACCCTTTTCAGGTTTATAAATTCAACTCATCATTTCACTTTTGAAGACATCCAGAGTAAAACATGGAAGTCACTTCAAGAAGACGAGTTGAAAACATCTGTGTGTTTTGTGGTAGTAGTGTTGGTACTAAACCACAATACGTAGAAGCAGCACAGAATTGGGTCGAGTCTTAGCTACAAGAAATATGCACATAGTATATGGCGGAGGCAATCTTGGACTAATGGGGATCGTTTCAAAGGCCGTACAGGAAGGAGGTAGTAACGTTTTATGAATCATCCCAAAACCTTTGGCAGATGCAAATCTTATTGGATCATCAAACGGAGAAGAGCTAATTGTGTCAGGTATGTCTGAACGACTGGTAGAAATGATTAACCGTGCTGATGCTTTTATTGCTTTGCCAGGTGGCTTGGGCACATTGGAGGAAATTTTTATAGTACTATCTTGGGCGAACCTGAACATACACCAGAAACCAATTGGGCTGTTTAACGTAGATGTATTTTATGATTTCTTTGTGTGTTTCTTGATGATGCTCGGAGAAAGGGTTCGTGTCAAACCTTTGAAAGAACTACTCTTTACTGCCAGGACTGCTCCGGATCTAATTGACCAACTCTAAGCCTATGAACCACAAGTTGATCCTATCATTTCAAAGATAAATTGGTCCGAGGACGATCGTGGTAAGAGACGTCGGATTAATCTGGATCTTAACCTTTAACTTTTCGTGTAGAATTTCAGCTAACCATGTATTATCTTCTAAACTCTTCTTCTACTATTTAAGACATTGGTGACAATGTCTCATTTAGGTTTGGGGGAGGGAATTAGTTGATTAATATCTTCTTTTTAGTTGTGTGTTGTTGTTTTTATTTTTTAGTCCAAAATTTTTCGAAAAATACAAAAAAAATTGAAAAATTTTAAAAAATTACAAAAATATTTTGTGTTTTTGTTTTGACTAAAAATGTGAAATTGGTAAGAGATAGCTGAGTAAGGAGTTTCCACTCTTGAGACGTATCTCAAACATATTTCGAAACAAGTTAATTTTGTTTATTTCTTTTTGAATTATTTAATTTGTGAATTCTCCATAATACTGATTAAAATGGATCTTCATATGCTCGGTTAGCAGATATTATCGACATACACAGTAACATACGGACATGAGCTAAAATTTAAAAGTTTGTAATATTCAGTACTCTAGTTTAATTGGAGGAAGCATCTCAAAAAAGTGATGGAGTAAAAAAAAAAAAAACATCTGAGATCCGAGTTATTAAGTCTGTAAGGGTGTTTTAACACCTAGTGCCCTAAAGCCAATTGGTTTGGGAGTCACTGGCCCAAGCTCGCTACATGGATCAAAGATGCTGCAAAAATATATATATAATATATATCTGAAGTCTGAGTATTTAAGTCTGTAGGAGTGTCTTAACACCTGGTGCCCTAAAGCCAACTGGTTTGGGAGCCACCGACCCAACACTCGCTACATAGATGAAAGATATTGTATATAAATAAAAAAATCAGAAAAATCAGAAAATTATTCCATTGCTGCAAAAAGATATGAATTCTGATAAAATTTTAGGATAAAAATATTACTCTTATCAACTACCTTTGTGACTGTTGTGGGCAAAAATGAGTTGATTAATATTTTGTCGATATTTACCGTCCATTTAACTTAATATTTTGTTAGTTTCTCGGATTTGATGAACGTTTTTATGTGTTTTAGTTTATTTTACAGATAAAATAATACCGGGTCTCAATGAAATCATTTAGGACGAAATATGGGTCAAATAAGGGCAATTATTGGACTTGATATTTTAATTTTGGAGATTGGAAACTTGAAAGGGCGTTTTAACGAAGTGCAGTTTTGGAAATTCCAATTTTGTGCATCTGTCGTATTTTGGGCATAACTTTTTACTCCGATATCGGATTGAGCTGATTCAGGTTCCAGATTAAATAAGACTCAAAGATCTCCAACTTTGACAAAAGACAAAATAATTTCGAATTCTGAAGATTTCATGACCGAAATTGATGAACCATCGAGAAGGTGTTTGTGTGTAATTATTAAAGTCATTTTCAATCATTTTCAAAGCAAAAATTGAATTAATAAATAAATTATAAAAATTATCAAATCACCACCAAACATGATAAGCAATTAGTGGAGCAATTAATAATGGATTTGGTGGAGTAATTAGTGGAGAAATTAATAATGTATTTGGTGGAGAATTTGTTGAAGGCAAAATTTTGCCTATAAATACCAAGCCATTTCATTTGTAAATTTCATACTTTCTTCTTTGAAAATTCCTAATGAATAAATAAGAAGATTGTATCTTGTTTGTTTATTTACAGCTTCCAGTAATTAGTTTCCGCTTTCGCACTTTCTTTTCTTTACTTTTCAGTTTTTATTTTCCGCAATTTACTTTTACGCACAAACCTTTTCTTTCTTTACTTTTGCAGTTTTTATTTTTCAAGTAATGAGGAGGTAACTCCCCCTTGCTGGGGTAAAAGGTAAAGCTTTTATTATTGCTATCTAGATTAATCTCCCTTAAATATAAAATATAAACTATTTAAAACCTGACTTAATGAGGATACCGCTATATTGGCCGGTTGGAAATTAATTATAAATTGGTTTTAACCTGACTAAGTATGGATACCGCCTGGTTGGTCGGTTGGTAATTAATTATTAATTTGACTTAATCAGGATATCGCCTATATGGCTAGTTGGTAATTATCACGCAAAGTTAATATATTATATTAATGGAGATATCTAAAATAGTAGTAATAAAAGTTGATCCTCTAACCCCATCACTTTCTTTTATTGTACTTTTACTTTATTTAATTTCAGCAATTTACTTTTAGTAATTTACTTTTTTTTTTTACTTTTTACTTTTTACTTTTTACTCTTACTTTTTACTTTTACTTTTACTTTATTACTTTTCAACAATTTACTTTTCAGTACTTAATTTTTAGTATTTTACTTTATGTCTTTTATTTTTTTACTACTTGTAAATATGTGTCATAACTAAGCCAGTTATCTGGGGTTGTGATGAAATCTAATATCACCGGTTTATAAGGGGTTAAATTATAGTTTGGGTAATATAAAGGTTTATTTATTGAGTCTTAATATTAATGCTTTTTATTAACTGGCCATTAATAAAATTGAACTGGTAAACTTAAAATGAACTAGACATATGGATTTTAAGATTAAAACCTTAGACTCAATAGCCCACGATCTTCCTTGAGGATAGATGACCTTTTAATAGATTTCCTTACAGGATAGGAATATACCTGTCGGGCGGGGGTAGCCATAATTGGAACTTAATCTTAATGAATCCAGGTAATTTGGTTGACATAGACATATGGTTCAATTGGGTTATACTGGATATTTGTAGTTGACCATCGGAAGAGGCTTTTACATAATTTAGTGTTCCAGGTTAATAAATCAATATTTTACCCAACTATAAGATAACCACTTCATCTTTAAATAATATTGGAAAGATTCACAACCCTATATAGTTTTTAATATTGAATTTTCTTAAACCTACTTTCAAACAATTTTATTTATTTATTTTTAAATTTAGAATCGTCACCTTTTCAAATCTATCAAACAACCTGTTAGATACTAGTAATCATTTGACCTCATAAAATTAATAGCTTAGGTATTAAGTCCTCGTGGGATCGATACTTTTTTATACTACTTGAACGATACGTGCGCTTGCGTTATACGCGTGTGTGTAAGCACCGGTCAAATGACAGGCGAACCAGTGTACTAGGGGTACTCGATCAGTTTCCATGAGTGTCGCCGACTTATTATGTGGTGGCCACCTGGGGCAAGGTAGAGAGAGAAGTAGTTGATAGTAGACCACTGAGAGATCAGGGTGCAAGTAGCTGATCGAGACATGCATTGCACATAGATGCTTTAAGAGAGTTCAGCCGAAGGGAACCTGTTGTAGACACTGCATTTTTGCATAAAGCCCAATGATGAGCCTCATATGGAGGCACTACCCTATAAGTTGCGGAAGTCGCGGGAAACGGACGTCGGAAGGGAAAATTCAAAAAATAAAAATAAAATAAATACCTCCTCAGATTTAATTCGTTGTTTAGCCTCAGGTTTGCTCGATTAATCTTTATTTTAACTATTAGGCTCGGCCCAAAATCCCCGCAACCCACACCAAGCCACACACCCAAGCCCAAATAACCAAGCCACACGCCCAAGCCCACCAAAGAACCAAGCCACATTCCCAAAGCCCACCAAATCCCATCCAAAAATATTCAACTCATTAAACACATGTCTAAATTAAATCAAATCCAATTTCCTTCCATTTTAAAAATATTTAGAATCTAATCCTCACCTAAAATACACAATTTCTTTCGCTAAATAAATTAATTAAATACATCCCTTTTTTTATGATTTATTTCCTTATTTTGAAAACTCATGCCAAACCCTAGCACACCGCTATAAAAGAATAACATAACCAAACCCAAAACCTATCATGCAGTGCCCTCACAACCAGCCAATAAACCCTAAGCAAAACACTAAACACTCACACAATCGATAGCCCTTCACTAATCCACCAAATCGACACAACAAGCCACTAACAAACTCACTCATGTGCAGCCCTTCATTAAGCAACCTCTCATCTATCGCCCTCACAAACCAGCCAATAAACCCTAACTCTCGGCTCCCTATCTCTCATCTCTTATCTCACGGCAAACTATAACAAACCCTAAGCTCACGTCAATCCTCTCCCATCTTCTCGGCTCCATGAGATCAAACACAAACAGCCCACTTAGAATCACACAGCATTGCTCTCTCCCGGCCATAACAAGAAGACAACAAAACCCTAAGAGCCACTCACACGTCTCAGGCACACTCACGGTAACACAAGTACCTCTGGCTTTTTCTCTCGCCAAGAAACCCTAACTGCCCACTACTATAGACCGACTAAACACAGGCCACTCCCCCATTACTCAAACATCAATAAAGACCCTAGAGACCAAATAATTCAACACAAACCGTCTTCAAAACCACCAAAGCAACCCTCACCGATTCAACAAACAATCAACAAAAGACCACACCTCACACCCACGAAAAAAGCTAAAACAAACCTTCAACGCAGCCCTCACAAATCAATAAAAGACCACACCCTCACGCCCACTCGCACAGTAATAAGAATCACGTCAAAACCATAAAGCCAGCCCCTCCCCTAAACACTTCACGTGAACCAGCAACAATAGCCACTCACGGTAATAAGAAACACTGCCACAAGACTCACACGTCTCTGCTCTCTCATTCAACAAATACCTCTTCCCCAAACTGAGACAAAAACAGCCCCTGCAGTCCCCAAAATAATCCTGAAAATCACTCCATAAATCGAGACAAACAGTGAACAAATATCACCTAAAACAGTCCAGATATCGCCTAAAAACAGCGACCGAAATCAGTCCAAAACAGCAGCAACAATGGAGAAAACAACCACAAAAATAGCGATCGAAACATCAGCAAAAACAACAAAACAATAGATAAAATATTGAACCAGTGAAGCGGAAAAGTGACGGAACATTAACCCTTTCGACAACGACATAACACACTTCCGAGGAGAAACTTAAAAGGTAAGACCTGAGGGCCCCCTTTTTATCATTTATTTTTTCAGTTATTCTTTGTCGCTCACTTGCATGCATCGTTATGTTTTACGTATAATTTCATTTGTGTTGAGTTGATGATTTCATGTTATCTCTTACGGTATATCGGATGGAAACCCAAATGTAAATTATGTAGCCGAATCCGAATGGACGGTAGTGCAGTCTGTACTTGGGATACAACTCCACGTACCGCTTGAGAGACTTCCAAACACGTGTTTCATTTTGTTATTTAATTTTGTGTTTATTGTTCCGCTATTTATTTTTTATGTGTTGTTTGTTTATTTATGCATTGATTAATCTAATGCGCAAGGGCTAATCACGTTGGATTAAAGGTCCTCCATTTGTGGGAAAAGCCAAAAGGCTACCTTTACCACGATGTTTTGCCGCGCCGGACGAAATATACTCGATTGAATGAGAAATACGTTCAATCGGGCATACGAGGTCCCATATAAATGTCGGCTTCGATCGCATCTCTTTTATTATTCTGTTATTTACTTTCCGCATGTTATTTATTTATGCATTGTTAATATAGTGCGCATGGGCTAACTATGTTGGATGAAAGGTCCTCCATTTGAGGGAAAAATCCAAAAGGCTACCTTTACCACGACGTTTTACCGTGCCAGATGAAGTATGCTTGATTAAATGTGAAATACGTTCAGTCATGCATAAAAAGTCCCATATAGATGTCGGCCTTGGTCGCATCTCTTTTATTTATTTATGCATTTCTATCTCGTGCGCATAGGCTAATCATGACAGATTAAAGGTTCCCTATTCGAGGGAAATGCCTAAAGGCTACCTTTACCACGATGTTTCACCGCGCCAGACGAAGTATACTTGATTGAATATGAAATATGTTCAATTGGCCATTCGAGGTCCCATATAGATGTTGGCTTTGGTCGCATCTCTTTTATTGTCTTGTTATTTACCTTTCTTGGTTGTTATGTTATCATTCTTCACTTTGCATTCATGTTGCATCAATGCTTGAGTGTTTTCTCTTGCGATATATCGGATGGAAATCCATACATAAATTCTGTAACCGAATCCGAATGGATGGTAGTGCGGTCTGTACTTGGGATACAACTCCACGTACCGCTTGAGAAGTACTCACGCACACGTTTACGTCATTTTAGATACCACTTTGGTAACCTAGTTCGAATGCGTTATCAAACATTACACGAACGTATGCATTCTGCCTCAGTCCGTTCGAACGCGTTTACAAACGCTACTCGAACGCACATGCATCCTGTTTCACCATGCATCAGACCTTGCCTCGTTCGAACGTGTTTTCAAACGCTATACGAATGCGAACATTCTGTCTCATTTTGTTCGAACGCGTTTCTGAACGCTACTCGGATACGTATGTATTTTGTTTTACCATGCATCAGACCTTATCCCGTTCGAACATGTTTTTAAACGCTATACGAACGTGAATATTCTGTTTACCGTTCGAACATGTTTTCGAACGCTGGACGAACGCACATACATTGAACATACTTTCTTTCATCACATTTCATGCATGTTTGCTTCTTTGGTCATTCCATTTGCATTACGTATCTAATTATCCACTTTTATTATTAATGCTTTTATAGTTGTTATTAGTTATGTTATTGCGCTTCATTGTTTAATATGTCTATGGAATTATGCATTTGCCTTCATTTTTATTTACGTTTATGGGTGTGAAAACTTGTGTGTTGATTAAATTATCTTGCATGTTTAGCATAAGACTTGGTTATACTATTGCATAAATCTTTTCATTACAATTGGCATAAGTAAGAGACCATTCCGAACCCAACGGTTTGAGGTCTTCCCTTGCGAGGGGTGAGTGCGGCCTTAAATCATTTCTTAGTTCACACTGGGTGGCGACTCCATTTTATTTCTCCGGTTTAGTCCCCCGCGGGCTACTCCGTACTCCCAACCGGGCCGCGAGCCCGGACAGTATCGCCCACCTCTGTGGACATGTGTCCACAGTCTGGCGACTCCACTGGGGATAGAGAATCGGCCCCGAAATAATGTCTTGTAATGTTCGTGATTTTTTCTTTAGTTAACCTTTTCTACAAGTGGGTTGGGACCGATGGGTTAATAAGATTTTCCAAACTAAAGTTGATTTAACCAAATGTATTATCAGAGTTAGATAATGATTTGGTGTCTTCCTTCACTCACTACCTTTTTATAGCCAAAAGGAAAACTTGTGAAGACATATAGATAATCATTTACTCAAATCTTACCTTAAGGCATATTTGAAGTGATGGACTAATTTGGAGGATCTATTGTTTATTTACTGTCACCAATGCAAAAGAGCCTAAGAGGTAAGGGTATTTAAGAGGGTTCGCTCCACCCTCCCTCTGGGGAATTTTCAATAGAGGAATCCTTTTGACAGTTATTCATGCATCGTGAAGTCGTTTTCGCTCGAAGCGGTGGATCGTTATATAGTATCATCACTCGTTGGCACGTACCTTAGGGTATAAAAAGGTGCGCTCACTTGGTCGCTCGAACCCTTGAGTGGGGAGACCTAGCTGTGGGCAACCCTTCACCGGCGGAAGCCTTTATCTATACTCTTATAAACCCACATATGAACCATAGTTGCATGACCGATAGAAGCCACCCTTTATGCTTGTGTTTGGGACCATCATCATTTGGATTCATTTGGACCTCTTGTAATGAGATGTGAACTTGTTGGGCCATTTAAACTGGGATGAGTTTGTGTCTTATGATGATTGGGCCAAAAGCTTTCAAAATGCCGATGGGCCACTTTGTGTTTGGGCCCCCTATCATTTGAAGTTATTTAGTCATATTATCGCAAAAGTGTAAACATGTTGGGCCTTTTTTCAACTGGGACAAGTTTGCACCTCGCAATAATATGATTGAATGCTTTGAAATGATAATGGGCCAACTTGTATGAAAACCTTGATGGGTTTAGAAAGTCCAAACATGATCCAAATATGCTAGAAGCATGAGTTCGATATCCGCACTGGCTTTCATCCAGAAAGGATACGCCTTGTTACGGCATATTTGCATAAACCTCTAAATTCATCCCCATGACCGCGGTTGCTGAAAGCCCAATTCGTCATTTTTAGACAATGGCACGATCTCATAATAGGCTTTAGCCAATGTTGTAGATGGGCGGCCTTTGTCTTTTACCGATGGAAAGAGATAGAAGCGACCAAGGTTCACCCCGTAGCATATGAGATAACGATTTTGTGTACCACATATTGGTGCATAAAATAATCCATACCTGGGACATAAATGGATTTACCACGAGTGTGAGAGATATAAGGTCGAAAGGATATATGTTGTTTTGATAACCACTTGCATTTCATGCATACACGCATCATGTTAACCCCTGTGTCTTAAAAGCCATCATAGATATCCATTGGGTTAGAAAAAAGAAGACTTGTCAAGAAGAGTTTAGCAAACATGGATATTGGGGAAAAGGAAACCGAGGAACAGAAAAATTTATGGCAATGATAGAATGACCATTGTGAAGAAAAATTGTTTGTTTTTAGTCCTTAATAATTAGACATAAGTCCGATGATGAAATTGATTGCTTCGGGGTGAAACCTTAGAAAAAATAAGTCATTGATACTCTTTTATCTGATGATTTGAGTAATTGATCTAGGTTAGACTCGTGAGTACTTAATCATAGGTTTATAGAAGTGAAAACTTGAGTAGTCGGCAAGGTGACTAGTTGAATAAATTACAGGTCGGTGAATGACTGTATGCTTAGATGTCCATCTTGATTTGCTTGTGTTATGATGTGTGGTACGGTTGAAAATAAAAGAAAAATCTCAAAAAAAATAATATGAACCACCTATAACCGATAAGCATGAAGCTACCCATGGGCGAGTATTAGGACCACCATAATGAGAAATGCTACCTTAAAGGGTAGGTGTGTTGGAAAAAAGAATAAGAAAGAAAGTGAGACAAAAGAAAAAGAAAACTGTATCATATTGAGCACGGAAAAGAATTGCAGAGTATAATTGAGACATCTAAGTTGGTTTGACCCATCTAACCCAATTTTTAAACGAAATCATTGAGTTGGCTTACCTAGGAATCAAGCTGTAAATGAACCTTTGCACACACACACTTTGAGTCTGACTTAGATCATTTATTCAAAGACTTGGATTTGAGTTGCATCGAGTGTTTTGAAGGTTCTCTGGTCTCATTACTAAGCATTCCTTGAGGACAATGATATGTATAACTATTGGGACTATTTTGTAGCATGTAATATAGTATGCCACACCACGTAGCCTACCTTGACCTAGTGCAAGCAGTAGAGAGTAGAATCCTAAACCAGGTCTGGGGGCGACCAGTCTACCACATCGCGAATAAGGGACATAACGGGATCTTGAGCCATAAGACCAAAGAAAATTGAGCAATCACCAGAGTAGAATTGGCAGGAGGAAACTATAAGCAGGCCTAGGGGGCGACCAAAGACTTTCATATGCAAATGACACCAAAGAGCATAAGGAAGGCCTAACCCATCGGAATAGGAAATACATCCATGCATACATGTCACATATATGTAATTTTTGTTTTGTGCTCGCAGGTTTTGAAAAAAAAAGCGGCAAAGACGAGCAACTCAAGTAACGGTTCAAAAATGAGCCATCTCTCATCAAGTAACGGTTCAAAAATTGACCATCACTCATCAGTAATGGTTCGGAAATGAACCATCTATCATCAGTAACGGTTCGGAAATGAACCATCTCTCAACAAGTAACGGTTCGAAAATGAACCATATTTCAACAAGTAACAGTTCGGAAATGGACCATTTATCAACGGTTTGGAAATGGATCATCCCTCATCAGTAACGGTTCAGAAATGAACCATCTCTCAATAAGTAACGGTTCGGAAATGGACCATCTATCATCAGTAACTGTTTGGAAATGAACCATCTATCATCAGTAACGGTTCGGAAATGAACCATCCCTCATCAGTAATGGTTCAGAAATGGACCACCATCTCAACAAGTAACGGTTCGGGAATGAACCATCTCTTCTCAGTAACGGTTCATAAATGAACCATCATCTTACATCAACTCAGTTTGAAGCATCTCAACCGGCAGGTAAGTTCGGCGACAGCTGGCGGACCAAGTAAGTAAAAATGCATGCATGACTTTGATAGGATTGTCATTGTCACACATTACACAAGTCCTATCAAAGTGGGGGCGACTGTAGACACTGCATTTTTCCATAAAGCCCAATGATGAGCCTCGTATGAAGGCACTACCCTATAAGAAGCGGGAAACGGATGTCGGAAGGGAAAATTAAAAATAAAATAAAATAAAATAAATACATCCTCAAATTTAATTCATTTGTTTAGCCTCGGGTTCGCTCGATTAATCTCTGTTTTAACTATTAGGCTCGGCCCAAAATCCCCGCAACCCACACCAAGCCAAACGCCCAAGCCCAAAGAACCAAGCCACATGCCCAAGCCCACCAAAGAACCAAGCCACACGTCCAAGACCCACCAAATATCATCCAAAAATATTCAACACATTAAACACATGTCTAAATTAAATCAAATCCAATCTCCTTCCATTTTAAAAATATTTAGAATCTAATCCTCACCTAAAATACACAATTTCTTTCCCGAAATAAATTAATTAAATACATTTTTTTTTAATGATTTATTTCCTTATTTTAAAAACCCATGCCAAACCCTAGCACACCACTATAAAAGAATAACATAACTAAACCCAAAACCTCTCATGTAGCGCCCTCACAAACCAGCCAATAAACCCTAAGCAAAGCACTAAACACTCACCGACACAAACAATAAACAAATAACTCACAAACAAAACACACTCGACAACCCTTCACTAATCCACCAAACTGACACAACAAGCCACTAACAAACTCACTCATGCGCAGCCCTTCACTAAGCAACCTCTCATGCAGCGCCCTCACAAACCAGCCAATAAACCCTAACTCTCGGCTCCCTCTCTCCCACCTCTTATCTCACGGCAAACTATAACAAACCCTAAGCTCATGTCGATCCTCTCCCATCTTCTCAGCTCCATGAGATCAAACACAAATAGCTCACTTAGAATAACACAGCTTTGCTCTCTCCCAGCCATAATAGGAAGACAACAAAACCCTAAGAGCCACTCACACGTCTCATGCACACTCACGATAACGCACGTACCTCTGGGCTTTTCTCTCGACAAGAAACCCTAACTGCCCACTACTAGAGACCGACTAAACACAGGCCACTCGCCCATTACTCAAACATCAACAAAGACCCTAGAGACCAACTAATTCAACACAAACCGACTTCAAAACCACCAAAGCAACCCTCACCGATTCAACAAACAATCAACAAAAGACCACACCTCACACCCACGAAAAAGCTAAAACAAACCTTCAACGCAGCCCTCACAAATCAACAAAAGACCACACTCTCACGCCCACTCGCACAGCAACAAGAATCACGTCAAAACCATAAAGCCAGTCCCTCCCCCAAACACTTCACGTAAACTAGCAACAATAGCCACTCACGGCAATAAGAAACACTGCCACAAGACTCACAACTCTCTGCTCTCTCATTCAACAAATACCCATTCCCCAAACTGAGACAAAAACAGCCTCTGCAGTCCCCAAAATAATCCTGAAAATCACTCCATAAACTTAGACAAACAGTGAACAAATATCACCCAAAACAGTCCATATATCGCCCAAAAACAACGATCGAAATCAGTCCAAAACAGCATCAACAATGGAGAAAACAGCCCAAAAACAGCAACCGAAACAGCAGCAAAATTAGCAAAACAGTAGATAAAATGTTGAACCAGTGAATCAGAAAAGTGACGGAACATTAACCCTTACGACAACAACGTAACGCACTTCCGATGAGCAACTTAAAAGGTAAGACCTGATGACCCTCTTTTTATCATTTATCTTTTCAGTTATTCTTTGTTGCTCACTTGTATGCATCGTTATGTTTTACGTATAGTTTCATTTGTGTTGAGTTGATGATTGCATGCTATCTCTTACGGTATATCGGATGGAAACCCAGACATAAATTCCGTAGCCGAATCCAAATGAACGGTAGTGCGGTCTGTACTTGGGATACAACTCCACGTACTGCTTGAGAGACTTCCAAACACGTGTTTCATTTTGTTATTTAATTTATGTTTATTGTTCCGCTATTTATTTTCTATGTGTTGTTTCTTTATTTGCATTGATTAATCTAGTGTGCATGGGCTAATCACCTTTACCATGATGTTTTGCCACGCCGGACGAAGTATACTCGATTGAATGAGAAATACGTTCAATCGGGCATACAAGGTCCCATATAGATGTCGGCCTCATTCGCATCCCTTTTATTATTCCATTATTTACTTTCCGCATGTTATTTATTTATGCATTGTTAATCTAATGCGCATTGGCTAACTATGTTGGATGAAAGGTCATCCATTTGAGGGAAAAAGCCAAAAGGCTACATTTACCACGATGTTTTGCCGCGCCGGACGAAGTATGCTTGATTGAATGTGAAATACGTTCAGTAGGGCATACAAAGTCCCATATAGATGTCGACCTTGGGCGGATCTCGTTTATTTATTTATGCATTGCTATTTCGTGCGCATGGGCTAATCATGACGGATTAAAGGTTCTCTATTTGAGGGAAATGCCTAAAGGCTACCTTTACGACGACGTTTTGACGTGCCAGATGAAGTATACTCGATTGAATGTGAAATATGTTCAATCGGGCATTCGAGGTCCCATATAGATGTTGGCCTTGGTCGCATTTCTTTTATTGTCTTGTTATTTACCTTTCTTGGTTGTTATGTTCTCATTCTTCACTTTGCATTCATGTTGCATCAATGCTTTAGTGTTGCCTCTTGCGGTATATCGGATGGAAACCCATACATAAATTCTGTAACCGAATCTGAATGGACGGTAGTGCGGTCTGTACTTGGGATACAACTTCATGTACCTCTTGAGAAGTACTTATGCACACGTTTACGTCATTTTAGATACCACTTTGGTAACCTAGTTCGAACGCGTTATCAAATGTTACACGAACGTATGCATTTTGCCTCAGTCCGTTCGAACGCGTTTACAAACGCTACTCGAACGCGCATGCATCCTGTTTCACCATGCATCAGATCTTGCCCCGTTCAAACGCGTTTTCAAACGCTATACGAACGCGAACATTCTGTCTCATTTTGGTTCGAACGCGTTTCTGAACGCTACTCGGACGCGCATGCATTCTGTTTTACCATGCATCAGACCTTATCCCGTTCGAACGCGTTTTCAAACGCTATACGAACGTGAATATTCTGTTTACCGTTCAAACGTGTTTCCGAACGCATGATGAACGCACATACAGTGAACAGACTTTCTTTCATCACATTTCATGCATGTTTGCTTCTTTGGTCATTCCATTTGCATTACGTATCTAATTATCCGCTTTTATTATTAATACTTTTATAGTTGTTATTAGTTATGTTATTGCGCTTCATTGTTTAATATGTCTATGGAATTATGCATTTGCCTTTTTTTTTTTATTTACGTTTATGGGTGTGAAAACGTATGTGTTGATTAAATTATCTTGCATGTTTAGCATAAGACTTGGTTATACTATTGCATAAATCTTTTCATTACAATTGGCATAACTAAAGGACCATTCCGAACCCAACGGTTTGAGGTCTTCCTTTACGAGGGGTGAGTGCGGCCTTAAATCATTTCCCAATTCACACTGGGTGGCGACTCCATTTTATTTCTCCGGTTTAGTCCCCCGCAGGCTACTCCGTACTCCCAACCGGGCCGCGAGCCCGGACAGCGTCGCCCACCTCTGCGGACATGTTTCCACACCTGTTAAGTTGATCGGAAACATCAGAATCAAGTTCAGACCGGAAGAATATTATTAGGCGATCACATAAGAATCAAAAATTTATTGTAAAACCTCTTTTGAAATAACCCGCAAAGAGTTGTAAGAATGGAAATAGATCTCACGAATATGAATAAGACTTTCCCCTTTAAATTAAAACTTGTCCATTTTACTTGTTTCTTATTTAAATGGGAAAGACATGTTCAATATTACTGAGAGTTGCTTGTAGTCGAGACGAATCAAGAGGTGCTCGGTATCTGGGGAGGGCCCTAAACCCATTGCACGCCAATCCCTGGTGTCATTATCAAACCCCAGGGTAGAAGTGCTCTGATCCAGGTACCTTCACTTTTGAGGATCCATGACACGTGAAGAGATGAAGTACATGTGGGAAAAGCGTGAACCCCCTATGGCACGCCCATCTCTGGTTTCATTATCAAACCCTCGGGGCCGGAGCGTGACTATCTCATGACTTGCATTTTTTAGGAGTGAACTCAGGTAAGCCGAACACAGGGAAGATTATCCCCCTGTGAGTTATCTGGCTGATCCTATCGAGAACCATCAAGCACACGACACAGGGACGACCAAAGTGCCTCTGTGACTCTTGTAGTCTTGAGGAGGCCGAACACGAGGAGATTTCGTCCCCCGTGAGTTATCAGCTGAACCATTGTGAACCATCAGGCACACGGCACGGGGACGGCCAAAGTGCCTCATTGACCCTTGTAGCCTTGGGGAGGCCAAACACGGGGAGATTTCTTCACTCATGAGTTATCAACCGAACCATAGAGAATCATCTGGCACGCCGAATTGTTATTTTGAGTAGCCCTAGGCATGACGCTATCCCGGGAGCTCGCTTTGTTAGTTTTTGAGTCTTTGCGGAGTATATACTAAGTCACCTCCACGGTACTAACATTGTTTTAAGTCCTGTTTTCGTTTTTGTGAATGACCTAGGCAAGGACGCCTTTATCAGGATTCACGGAGCATCGGAGGTTGAAAATCTTTCATCGCGGTTAAGTCTTATTTGTTCCACTAGCTCGGGACTGCATTCGTTCCGCTGAGGCCATTTGTTCCACTAGCTCGGGGCTGCATTCGTTTCACCGAGGCCATTTGTTCCACTAGTTTGAGATCGGGTTACGTCCCGCCGAGTCTTGATTTCTCTTCAATATGGGGTCGGAGCATCTCCCTCATGACCATTATTCTGATTGGCACGAGGAAGTAGCATTCCCACGTGGCTAAGTGTTACACTACTAGCTTGGGATCGGGTTACATCCCGTCGAGTCTTGATTTCTCTCCGGCATGGGGTCGGAGCATCCCACAATGGCCATTATTCTAATTGGCACGAGGAAGTAGCATTCTCTCATGGCCAAGTGTTACACTACTAGCTCGGGATCAGGTTACGTCCCGTCGAGTCTTGATTTCTCTTCGGCATGGGGTCAGAACATCTCCCACATGGCCATTATTCTGATTGGCACGAGAAAGTAGCATTCTCACGTGGCCAAGTGTTACACTACTAGCTCGGGATCGGGTTTGTCCCGCCGAGTCTTGATTTCTCTTCGGCATAGGGTCGGAACATCTCCCCTATGGCCATTATTCTGATTGGCATGAGGAAGTAACATTCCCTCGTGGCCAAGTGTTACACTACTAGCTCGGGATCAGGTTACGTCCCGCCGAGTCTTGATTTCTCTTCGGCATAGGGTCGAAGCATCTTCCTCATGGCCATTATTCTAATTGGCACGAGGAAATAACATTCTCTCGTGGCCAAGTGTTACACTACTAGTTCAGGATCGGGTTACGTCCCACCGAGTCTTGATCTCTCTTTGGCATGGGTTCAGAGCATCTCCCCCATAGCCACATACTGGATGCCGAACGGCCGCAAAAGTTGTATTGAAAAGGGAAAACCCTAATGAGATTTGATGGGCATTAAAGGTAGTAATGATGATTTACGGTTCCCAATGAGCGGCATTTGAAGGGGCAGAGAGTGTATTTGCAACAGGCCATCAGCGTCGTTTGGGTCGGTATCAAGTGTTACATGACCCGAGCATATGACAATGACATGGTCAACCGGATCAGTTACTGAGCAAGTTTATGCAGCTTTCTAAGGAGAGAAACAGCGCAGAACTAACCAGTATCCTCATTGCCATTATAGTTCCTGGCACCAACTCACAAACTCGTTGGAACCGAGAATTATGGGACAAATATTGATGGTGATTTTTGGGCCCAAGTATGGCCAAGAGCTCGGGAAGGGCAAGAAGGAAATTTCACATTCAGAACACCGTAGCCCGAGGATATTGCTAGATACCTGATCCAGCAGGGTGGTCGGGCTCGGTCTCCAACATTCTACCGACCCGAAGAGTATGACAGTACATGGACCAGAGACCGAGGTCATTGGGTCCGACCCAGCTACTGGAGCTCGGCAGAGCGGGATAAGATTTACCCCGGTTGCTGGACCAGATGAATGAGCTCGGGACAACATTGGTCAGGTATGGCAGGGGGCAACTTGATGATTCTCCTTTGACACACGCCACCGAGTGAACGATTGGATACAGACTGGCATCATAATTATTGCGTGTGACAGTACCCAAAACAGAGTAATTCAATGAAATGTCAGATGTCAGGTTTCACTTTCGGCAGTGGCGGGTTTTACTTTCGGCAGAGATAAACTCACGTGGCTGACGTCACGAGGATGGTGGACTAGCGTAATTTTCTTTAGTATATAAAGAGGTTGAGAACATTTTTGAAAGGGTTAGCTATTTTATTTCCAAGCACTACTTGTAAGAAAGAGAGAAAAAAATTAGTACGACAAGAGGGATAAAGTAGCTCGGTCACACCCGACCATTCACAATTAGGGGAAGATTGTTCGATGAGCGAGTTTCTGGATTAACCCCTAAAATGAAAATCACTTGTCAACACATCGTTTTATCAATCATGTGACTATAGAGAAGTACCTTTCTCTTTCGCACTATATCTTTCCCCGTTAGCGTCATTACCTCAGTCGTACAATTTGTATTCATTAGGTTATTACCATTCATGGGTTTCGCCTCCACCATTGGCGCTGAGACCAGTTGAAGGGCGCAGTGGCCCCTCTACGTAGGTTGATTTATTGTAGTTCGATTAGAAGCCGATGGGGGCGAAGGAGTTGGATGTGGGCGTCGTGGCTACGGGTGTAGGTGGATTCTCACTCAATGAGGCCGGGAAAGGCCAATGGGAGAAAATTTCAGATAAGAGGATTAGGTTTAACCCGACTGCACGTGATGATTACAATAATTATCACGTTGATTATTCATGTTAATAAACTAATTACTAATTGGTTATTAGTTATTGTCTATATGGAGAAATTTTGCATGTGCTCATATTTTATGTTATGTGTGTTGTTTTATATTTGTTTATTTGAAGTTAATGGGAGATCAAAAATGATAAACACACTTAAAGTTTTACTTAAAGTTTCTACATCTCAAGTAAAACTTTAAGTATGTATATCATCTTTGAATGAGAGATTAATTGATAGAGGAGTGAGTGTTAGGAAGGAAAGATAAATAAAGGAAAAATGTCAGTTTCCGCTTATTTGATAGTGTGGAGAAGAGAGAGAAATGTAATGATGGTGAGGGATACATTTCCCGTTCTAGTAAAAAAGTCTGGTCCGGTCCGGTCTGGCCCACTCGAGTCTTGGTCTGGTCCGAGATAAAAAAAATCCGGACCAAATTTTAAAATTAGAGGCTCAAAAAGTCCGGACTTGTAGGAAATTCTTCATTAAGGGTATTTCTGTCTTTTGGATTGGATGGGGTGCTTGTAAGGGGTACAACCCTTTGGGGGGTTGCACCCCATCCCAAAGGGTGCCCTATTGGCACCCTTCCATGCCTATATAAGTAGGCTTGATATCCAAAACAAAGGGAGAAAAAGATATCCGAATTTTGCTAAGGAAGAGACATTGTTTTCCTTTGTTTTTTGAGAGAGAATCCACCATTATTCCTAGTTCACACACTTGTTAAGGAGTGCTCCTTGAACAAGAAGATTCCGAGTAATCCTGGGAGAACGTTGGCAAAACGAATCCGTAAAGCACCCGTGACGGAGCCAATAAGTTCTTAAGGACAGAGATCATCTCGACTTGGATTGTTTCTATAATCTCAATTTTCAGGTTTTGTCTTCAAGTTTTTCTGGTTTTAGGGTTTTGCATCTAGATCTACTTTTGGGAAGTTTGATCCGTTTGATTTGCATGATTATATTACTGTTTGATGACACATATTTACTAACAATCTTAAGAACTTATTGCTTTAATGTTATTAAATAGTAATTCGCATGTTAGGGTTTGAATATTTTCTGGAAAATACGAACTGTGCATGAAAAACCCGTAGGGCGTTCGAACGCCCGACGCACGCGAAGGCTAAATATTTGATCTTTCGTTAGAACGTTCGAACGCGTCTTCAAACGCAACTCGAACGCAAGCCTTCTGCCTTAGAACGTTCGAACGCGTCCTAAACGCAATTCAAACGTAAACTCTCTGGAATCATTCCGTTCGAACGCGTTCACGAACGCTATACGAACGTGAACTCTCTGGAATCGTTCCGTTCGAACGCGTTTACGAACGCTATACGAACGTGAACTCTTGGAAACACTTCGTTCGAACGCGTTATCAAACGCTACTCGAACGTGAACTCTCTGGAAACACATCGTTCGAACGCGTTATCAAACGCAACACGAACGCACACACACTGGACAGTCTCGTTCGACGTAGATACGAACGCGACACTAACGAGATAGTCCTGTAATTCTTATAAACTGCAAACTTAAATAATATTAACTTGGTAAGTCATATACTTTAATAACAAGCATACACATAGTGATTAAGTTTGAAATTGTTTGATTGTTGCATAATTGGTTGAGAATTTAAAGTGTAATAATACACAAGTAATTCCATCCAATCTTGATTGAATTATATATCTACATTTATCGTTTATCAATTTGAACAAGATCATTCGTTGATCGTTGTGCAATTTGTCTTTCGTAGACTAATTGACCCTGTTGATTTTCCAGTTACATATGGCTAGCGGAAATATCACGGTACCGGTCTCTCATGGAGAAAAACCGGAGAAATTTGGTGGGGCAAATTTCAAACAATGGCAGAGTAAGATGCTGTTCTACCTGACAACTCTCCAGTTGGCAAAATTCCTCAAAGATCCTCCGGGTCCTGTGGAGGGTGAATCCGAGAAGGCCAAGGAAGAGCGAGAACAGACTTGGATGTCTGGAGACTTCTTATGCAAGAACTACCTTTTGGGTGGTCTTGACAATACCCTGTACAATGTGTACCAAGGCATGACTTCTGCGAAGATTCTCTGGGAATCTCTCGAGAAGAAGTATAAAACTGAAGATGCCGGACAAAAGAAATTTGTCGTGGGTAGGTTCCTGGACTACAAGATGGTAGATTCAAGGACGGTGATGTCTCAGTTGGGTGAACTGCAATTGATCATTCATGAAATACTGGATGAGGGGATGAAACTCTGTGAGATGTTTCAAGTTGCTGCCATAATTGAAAAGTTGCCTCCATCATGGAAGGACTTCAGGAGCTATCTGAAACACAAAAAGAAGCAGATGAGCCTTGAAGACCTCAGTGTTCGATTGAGAATCGAGGAGGACAACAGGATGTCCGAGAAGGCCAGCTACAAGACTCTGGAGTCTAAGGCCCACATCATTGAAGGTGCAAAGGGTAGCAAAAAGAGAAAGAACAGTGGAGCTGACTCTGGGAACAAGAAGTTCAAGGGAAAATGCTACAACTGTGGAAAGAGCGGTCATATGTCAAAGGACTGCAGGAACAAGAAGTCTCAGGACAAGGGCAAGAAAAAGAAATATGAGGCCCATGTTACTGAAGGCGAGCAACTGACTGATGATATCTCAGAGATGGAACTATCAGCAGTGGTAACCGAAGCCAACATAGTTGGGAATCCGAGAGAATGGTGGGTAGACACTGGGGCTACTCGCCATATCTGTGCAGAAAGTAAGGATGTTTTCCATGTACCAGAAGGTCGATGGCGGCGATCATCTGACAATGGGAAACTCGTCTACCTCTCAGGTGGTTGGACAAGGCACAGTTGTTCTGAAGATGACATCCGGAAAGGAGCTAACATTGAAGAATGTACTGCACGTTCCAGATATTCGGAAGAACTTAGTCTCAGGATCTCTTCTTAGTAAAGCTGGGTTTAAGCTTGTATTTGTTTCTGACAAGTTTGTAATGACTAAGAATGATATGTATGTAGGAAAAGATACCTAACTGAGGGCCTTTTCAAGCTAAATGTAATGACTGTTAATCGTGCTATTAATAAAGCTAGTTCGTCTGCTTATATTATTGTGTCACAAAATGTATGGCATGGGAGGTTAGGACATGTTAATTATGATACCATGCGTAAATTAATTAACATGGACCTCATACCTAAATTTGCAATTGATAGCCAACATAAGTGTGAAGCATGTGTTGAAGCAAAAATACATAGAACATCATTTCATTCTATCGAACGCAGTTCTGAACCGCTAGAACTTGTACATACTGATGTATGTGACATGAATATTGTGCAAACAAGAGGCGGTAAAAAGTACTTTGTCACTTTTATCGATGACAGCACAAGATTCTGTTATGTGTACTTGTTGAGAAGCAAAGCAGAAGCTATTGATAGCTTTGTACACTATAAGAGCGAAGTTGAAAATCAACTTGGCAAGAAAATCAAAAGAATCAGGAGTGATAGAGGTGGTGAATACGTTTCACCGTTCGGTGAATATTGTTCTGTGCACGGAATTATTCACGAAACCACTGCCCCTTATTCTCCTCAACAGAACGGAATTGCGGAACGCAAAAACCGAACGTTGAAGGAAATGATGAACGCCATGTTGACAAGTTCGGGTTTACCCCAGAACTTGTGGGGGGAAGCCTTGCTTTCCTCAAACTACGTTCTGAACAAGCTTCCTCACAGAAGACTAGACAAGACACCATATGAATTGTGGAAAGGTTTCGTACCTTCCTACAAATACCTCAAGTGTGGGGTGGGGGTGTCTTGCCAAAGTAATGGTTCCTAAACCTAAGATGGTTAGAATAGGACCCAAAACTGTTGACTGTATATTCATTGGATATGCTCACAACAGTAGTGCGTATCGATTCTTGGTGCACAAGTCGGAGATTCCTGACATCAATCCTAATATGATAATTGAGTCAAGGAATGCGATATTTTTTGAAGAGACTTTCCTTGTAAGGAAAGACAAATAACTGGGTCTCTCAAAAGAACAGTTGATACTGTCAATGACAGTGATCAAGTTGACCAAGAATCAGATCAACGTGTAAATGCTGAGACAATCGAGCCTAGACGTAGCAAAAGAGCTAGAACGTCTAAGTCGTTTGGTCCCGATTTTCTAACATACTTGTTAGAAAATGAGCCTCAAAGTTATAAAGAAGCTGTGACTTCTCCGGAGGCACCTCTTTGGAAAGAGGCTATTAACAGTGAGATTGATTCAATCCTACAGAACCATACTTGGGAGTTGGTTGATCTTCCGCCAGGTTGTAAGCCGCTGGGCTACAAATGGATATTCAAAAGGAAGATGAAAACGGATGGATCAATAGATAAGTATAAGGCAAGACTTGTCATAAAAGGTTATAGACAAAAGGAAGGCCTTGATTACTTTGACACCTATTCACCGGTGACTCGCATCACATCGATAAGAATGCTCATAGCCATAGCAGCTATATTTGGTCTTGAAATACATCAAATGGATGTAAAGACGGCATTCTTGAATGGTGAATTGAATGAAGAAATTTACATGGAACAACCAGAAGGGTTTAGTGTTCCTGGACAAAAACAGAAGGTGTGCAAACTTGTAAAATCCTTGTACGGATTAAAACAAGCACCGAAACAATGGCATGAGAAATTTGACAAAGAAATGTTGTCAAATGGGTTTAAAACCAATGAGTGTGATAAGTGTGTGTACACAAAATCAACTCAAAAAGGATATGTCATTGTGTGTCTCTATGTAGACGATATGCTGATAATTGGTAGTAATCATGAAATGATTAAGTTTACCAAAAACGTGTTATCCAGTAGATTTGATATGAAAGATATGGGGATAGCTGATGTGATCCTAGGAATAAAGATTTCTAGGACATCAGACGGATATATATTATCACAGACTCATTATATTGAGAAGATACTCGATAAATATATCAAAGGGGATCTAAATGTGGCTAGAACCCCTGTAGACCTAACTCTTCATTTATCAAAGAATACTGGTTCAAGCATATCGCAACTAGAGTATTCGAGAATCATCGGAAGTCTGATGTATCTCACGAATTGCACACGACCCGATATCGCTCAAGCTGTGAATCGGCTTAGCAGATATACGAGTAATCCAGGACACAACCACTGGAAAGCCATAGTAAGAGTTTTGAGGTATCTGAGAGAAACTTCAAAATATGGGCTACATTACGAGAGATATCCTGCTGTACTAGAGGGTTACAGCGATGCTAACTGGATATCTGATACGGTGGATTCCAAGTCCACGAGTGGATTTGTTTTCACACTTGGTAATGCGGCCGTGTCATGGAAATCCTCGAGGCAAACGTGTATTGCCCGGTCTACTATGGAATCAGAGTTCATAGCGTTAGACAAAACAGCGGAAGAAGCAGAATGGCTTAGAAACTTCCTGGAGGATATTCCTAGTTGGCCCAAACCGGTGCCAGCGATAAGCATACATTGTGACAGCCAATCGGCTATTGGGAGAGCCCAAAATACAATGTATAATGGTAAGTCTCGACACATACGTCGGAGACATAATACCATACGTCAACTGCTCTCAAGTGGCATAATAACGATCGATTATGTCAGGTCGAAGGAAAACCTAGCGGATCCACTAACTAAAGGTTTACCTCGAGAGCAAGTTGAGAAGTCATCGAGGGGAATGGGCTTGAAGCCTATAATCTAAGAATTGTCACTGTGGAAACCCAACCTAGTTGACTGGAGATCCCAAGATCTAGGTTCAAAAGGGACAACAGAAACTTTGTGCAATTCAAAACAAGCACTGAAGAGTTCCGTACTCTTTCCCATTCCGATTATGACGCTGAGTGCTGTCTGTCATTGGTTAGGATAAGCTAAGGCTTTTAATGATCACTATATTAGGAGATGAGTCCTAATGGGGGTAAAGACAGATTACCTCTTCATAGCAGATCACCTATTTCAAGTAAGAAGTGAGGCCGCTTCCATGGGAACCTTTAAAGGCGGGTTACCCTAAAGTGCTTGATGAATCCAGGACCGTTGTTCAGGGCCAAAATGAACACAACCGTAGAACGGGAAAATGGTCGAATTAAAGCTGTGTGTTGGCAATTGTCTTGGTTTACACCAACGGCAGAACAGTTCAAGACTATGGGTCACTGGTTTGCCAAGTAAATCCGATTGTCACTCACTAGGAAAGGTTCAAGGCGAAAGCTACCTATTTCGATGCAGCTTTAGTTCATGGTAACTCTCTCAAATGTCTCCGTGGATATTTGAAGAATTGTGGGGGATTGTAGGAAATTCTTCATTAAGGGTATTTCTGTCTTTTGGATTGGATGGGGTGCTTGTAAGGGGTACAACCCTTTGGGGGGTTGCACCCCATCCCAAAGGGTGCCCTATTGGCACCCTTCCATGCCTATAAGTAGGCTTGATATCCAAAACAAAGGGAGAAAAAGATATCCGAATTTTGCTAAGGAAGAGACATTGTTTTCCTTTGTTTTTGAGAGAGAATCCACCATTATCCTAGTTCACACACTTGTTAAGGAGTGCTCCTTGAACAAGAAGATTCCGAGTAATCCTGGGAGAACGTTGGCAAAACGAATCCGTAAAGCACCCGTGACGGAGCCAATAAGTTCTTAAGGACAGAGATCATCTCGACTTGGATTGTTTCTATAATCTCAATTTTCAGGTTTTGTCTTCAAGTTTTTCTGGTTTTAGGGTTTTGCATCTAGATCTACTTTTGGGAAGTTTGATCCGTTTGATTTGCATGATTATATTACTGTTTGATGACACATATTTAACTAACAGGACTAACCTGACCCGGGCTTAAATAATTTATATAATAAATTATATATATAATTTTTTGTATTAAAAAATCAGTTCGAATAAAATCCGGCCCGAACCCGATAAAAATGCCCATTTCAAGTCTGAGACTCCGAGTAAATTTTTAATTGGTGGCCTGCTTGAGTCAGTTTGTGATTCTTTGAAACAAAGGGTAGAATCCTAGATGTCTGTAACTTTAACAACCATGTTACCTTTGCGAGTTTTATTTTATTTTATTCAGAGAGTGAAGGTGTTTGTTTTTATTATTTCTAGCATTGAGATTTTTTTTTTTGTTTTGGAAATGTTAGAAACCCTTCGTCAAATTATTCGACTTGAGTTTAAGTGAAGCAGATAAAATCTCTGATTGCCTCAAATTCTTACAAGAAATACACATCTTAAACTCGAATTCAGGATCTAACAATCAAATCTTAAGTCTTTTGCTACCCAAGTCACACCCTCGAGACTTCTAGCATTGAGATACTAGAGTGTTTTTGCTTTACTGGACCTGCTTTATTCTCAGTTGATGCTTATTGTTACTTGGTTGTGGAGCTGAGAGAGGTTATCTTCTAGGAATTAGGGCATCTCATTCTCATGATCTGAGTTTTTATAAGCTCATAAAGATCCTATCCCACGTGTACTGTGTACTTTATCATTGATATTTAACTACTCTAGCATCCCTTAACCACCAATTATTCATATGAATTTTAGTTGAGAAGCTCTGTTCTTAAGCATGTGCTCACTTTTTTCGTATGCCTTGGTGAATAATATTGCAATAATTTATTCACTTTTCAAATGGAATTGCGGTTAAATGCACCCCATCACTCTTTCCCTGGTGCCTTCAGTAATATTTATAAGACACTCAGCCCACTGCAACCAACTTGGGCCTGTACCAAAATTAATCAACGGACTTTTGAACAGCTTAGGTTTTTTGTTATTACAAAATACTTGGGAATTAGCAATTAGGATTATAATACCTTACAACCATTTTGCTACTTAAAACATAAATTTAATTTTATCTACTTATTTCTTCGGCTACGCCTCCTGAGACACATTATAGTGACCTTACAGTGAGATATCTACTTAAAATTTAAATTTGTTGGCGGCTGATTTTCGTCTCAGGGTTATCTGGGAATTTCACCCCGCGACGATCCTCCACCAACAGTGAATTTGTTTGGTTATGGGGAAAACCAAAGACAAACTTGATGAAAAATGGAATAGCATGCAGATCTACACAGGTAGCTAACGTGGTTCGGCGGATGTGATCCAGCCTACGTCCACGGGCACAAAATAGGCGGTATTTTATTAGAAAAATGGGTGCTCGGTCGAACCAGAATGTGGTCGGCGAGGGCTAAGCCGATCACTTTGTTCATGCTTTATAAAGGGTTTTCTTCTTCTCTTTCCTCTCTCTTACTTATTAATTCCCAAGAAAATACTCTCCTCTCTTTTCTTCTTTTTTATACTAATCCAGAGTCGGTCACTGTTCCCTACCTCTTGTAGATTTCTTCCACGTGAACTTCATGCATTGAGTAAACCCGTTTTCCAATGTCTGCCATCACCGAAAGCGCTCTGACCGTCTGACATCCATCACTTCTCTTTGACTTTCACTACTTCCCGCATGCTCTTGTCATAAATAATGGTCTGACGAGCTTCTTCGGGTTTCGACACGTATCTTGAGGTGTCATGATATTTACTTTCTCTGTAGCCTTCTGTCGGTGAAGAATAGCTCGGCCAATTTATCTATTATGCCTCCTTGATCGGCCTGTAAATCTGTCTCTCATTATACCGAGCCGAACTTTATTCATGCCGACCTGATGATTTCGTACTGACACCTTATAAACAGGAAATTCCATTTCTTTTATTTTTTGTTTCTTATGTGCTATTTTTCCCTATCAACAAAATTAATACAATTATAATAACATTGTTGAATGTCTGTCGATCATAATTTGAAAATTTGTCTTATAAGGTCTTGATCTTGAATTCTTCTCCAATATGTAATCTGCCACTAACTAAAGCAGCATCCCGAAGGTTGCTTTTCATAGATTTGATGATGGTGCGGGACAAGTAGTGCTGAATCTACTCATAAATATGTTTTGATTAATTTATTCTTGTTATCAAGCATGTTTAAAATATTTATTATTTATTAAGTATCTTCATGATTTGGCTTTTTATATATCACTAGGGATCGAGCAAATTAAACTGGGACAAATGCCCCCACATACATATTCCTTTAGAAAACATAATAAAACACAAATGGGTATTTTATAAAACAAAAAAAGAAGTTACTTTGACTATAATATGTTTATATATATGGAAGAAAGATTGAAAAATTGGTCTAAAATGGGTTTATAGCAAATCTAAATAATAATGGCTAATGATGATAAATCCCAATTTATTTTGACTATTTTTTTTTTTATAATTTTGTCGTATATGAAGTGCCACTAGGCAAATCATAATTAGGGTTAGTGAAATACTACTGTTTAATTGTTGATGGAATTGACTACTGATTTGTTATCATAATTAGTAATATTACAAAATGATTAGTAATATGATTACTACTGATTGTCATAATTAGTAATACTAATGTGTACACGAATGGGTATTTCTTAAAGAAATTTATTTTGACTAATTCAAAATAATACTGTTCAATAAATTTGTCATAGTATATATGTTTGTGCTTGCTCAACAAACATTTGTTTTCTCTTTTTTCTTTTCCTTGGAATTGTATTATGATTAAGATGTTTGTGGAAGCACAATCGATCATGGTGTCCATTGTGCTTGTCCCAATAAAATGCATTATTTTGTTCTATAATCAAGCATGCATTCAAATCAGTTTGGCCTTTGTATTCCAATTTTAAATGAGTGGTCTAATCTCCTTTTCCCTAGAATTTAATTAGATATGTGGTGCTTGCATAATTGCCAATAAAGTTTGACTTATCTACTTAACAGTGGGATGATGAAAAATGATCTTACTTGTTTCAATGTATAGTAATAGCATATCATTAATACTTTGACTAGAATCAAGTGTTAGATACAAAATAATTAACAACAATATCTTAGGCATTGACAATTCCACATGAATCTTTTTATACTGATTCACATGTTGATTTGTCTAAGTCATTTGATTGGTTTAACTATTTAATTTTAATTGAGCTTTTGACATAAACCCCATTAACATTTTATAAAGAAATATGTAAACTAGCCAAGGAATATCCTTTAATATCACTTTTATAATCAGAAACTAAACATCAATTAACCGAGATTTCTTGTTAAAAACTAAATGTAAAATTCTATAATCAATGCTCTAGTTACTTGTAAATCTTAGACTTAGAATGTTTGAGATTACGGTTTAATCCAAATTTTCTGCAGAATGAAATCACTACCTGTCGAGTCTAACTAATTATTAAATATTAGTGTGTGATTAATACAAATTAACTATCTCCTAAAAGATATTGTTTACCAATTACTTTAATGGTTGTATTCTCAAATTAAGTAAAAGCACAACAATATTTGTGAATGATAAATTCCTTTTCAGTCCGTAAAATTTGAGTTAATTTGCCGCCAATGGTGTGCCTTGGTGGCAAATGACTTAAGATTTGATTGTCAGGTCGTGAGTTCGAATCTAAGGGAGTATTTTGTTGGAATTGGTGCTTTGACCGATAATCCGAACAATGTATTGTACAATATATTTTATTATTTATTAATAAAATAACTATATCTTCATTTCAATTTTATTCATGGTAATTATTATTGTGTCATTATCTCTTAGTTTATATTGATTATATATGTGTGTGTGTGTGTGTTGAGAATGACACCGACCTTAAAATAGTCATGTAGTAATACTGGACACTGAATATGGCCCAACATTATGATATTATTACTATTATAAACTATTCTTAAAGTGTGTGTATTTATATTCGTATTCGTTGGTTTTGAAATACAGTCAAATTCTTATAACCCAGAAGACTAGCACTTGCCGTATATTAGAATTGGAGTTCCAATGTGTAACACCCCGAAAATTCCAACGACTACTATACTAAAGATGGTATAATACGTGATATAAATTATGTTCAAGCATGTATATGCTTCTGATATTACTTTTTGGACATTCGGTAAATTTCATACAATTCCGATACGGAAATTAGGTTATATTCTATTCTGGAAAACCCCTGGTATTTGGGACCTGAACTTTTTATACAATCTCTGATTTTTATGAATTTTATATTGTCAGAAATCTAAGACCGAGACCTACAACTTTTGCATTGGATATTTTTCCAAATTCGAATCAGAAATGAGAAAAAAAAAATTATGATTATCGTGGATGCTACAGTGAATTTCGGGAATAGACTATAATTGGGTGATGTGGCACAATCTTAGCCACTCAACTCATTATAAAAAAAAATCAACTATTGTATATAAATAAGACAATATTCACTCATCTTTTTCAAGCCAAAAAACGTAAAGAAAGAAAGAAAATGGAGGAGTTTCTCTTTACTTCATTCTTGCTTGTTAAAGGCTTCAATTTTTCATGCCAAGTGGTAGATTTAAGATAGTAAGCTCCATTTTCTCTTTTTATCTTCTAATTTCAATTTTGATCTTGGAAAATTCTCACTTTGCATACCATAGGGTTTATATTTGCTTAATTGGCTTTGATAGGGTTGCTAGCATGTGTCTTGGAGGGTATCATGATAGTACGAGCATGGATTGTGTTTCTTTTTGTAAATACCCAAATTATGAAAACCCTAGGCATTATAGTTAAAATATGATTGATGAGGATTAGATGTTGTTTGATGATAGAAATGTAAAAATAGTGAGGATGAAAGTGTTAGTCTTGAATTGCTTGAGTGGTGTTGCAAAAATTTTGATATCAATACAGGATGGAATTCGGCCATGGAGATTTTGGAGACTGAATTTTAGTTATTTTGGGACTGAATCTAAATTATTAGAGAGTGAAACAAATGGATTGAAATTATATAATATATTGGAAATGGTCAATGAATTGAAACCTGAAAAATTAGACGATATATCCCAATGAATCAAAATAATTATCTGGATAAATTTGACACGAAAAAACATATATTATAGACACTAGGAACTCTAAATAATACGGCTAAGGTGAATAAAATTGGAAGAGCGTAAAAACTCACAAGTTATGCATTACAGGACATCATGCATAGGTCTTAGTAATGTGCTTATAATTTGAGTTTTAGACATCCAATTGCTAAACAGTAAAATTTTAAGTGAACTAGACATGATTTCAAATAACATATCCAAAAATTAAAAATTTTAGATTTAAGACGGAGTCACACTAAATTTTTAAACTGGGCAGTACTATAGTAGTCCACTGGTTCTGTGTTAACAGAACAGAGCATAAAGAAAAATTTATAACTTGAGTTCTAGAAATTAAAATCACAATCCATAAAATATGACATAAAATAGACATATAATCGAGTATTATATTAAAACTTTAGCCTCAAATTCAATCTCGATTAAGCTCATCGAATTTTCAAAGTCAGTGTAATGAAATTTCTGGAAAGAGAGCATAATATGGAGTTTTGCAAAGTAGCTTGTGAGATCATCGAACGAGCGTAGTAAAAATTATTAGACCATCCTAAAATGTTAGTAATATAGAGATGATGAGTTATCATGAATAAAGAATTAATTTTGTTTAAGCAATGATATAATTTGCAACTTTGGTAATAACGAATTTTGCTAATTCTAGATTATCACTAGGAGATGCAGTTCCGCCACTGTCGCAAGGCATCACCAGCAAGTTCCTAATTTGTGAGTGGATGTTTTCTTTTCAAAGTTATATTTACTTATATTTTTTTGAATTGAGACTTATTTTTTAAGCTTATAATATGTTATCCAAGTTGATTTTAAGTTATTTCATGATTAAGAATGTTTGAGAAATTTTGATTTTTCTTAAAAAGTATGATTTCCTTATGATTTTGAGATTATGGGCAAATCTAATCTAGATATTTCCAGAATTGACGGACATGGATTTGATTTTTTGAGGCATGAGGGACCTCAGATGTAACTTATGGAATTGACGGATATAACATGTGCACATGTAGAGCAAGACTAGGGGACGACGATATATAACGCCCATAGATCCTAGATTCAGGGCTAGGGGGACGGCGAGATGTAACACCCCTAGATTCATGTTCAGAATGATAGCATGGATTAGTACGCTTGGCTCTAGTTTAGAGGCTTGGGGGACGACAAGACATAACGTCCCAAGACCACTAGTTTAGGCGTATGAGGGGACGACGATACGTAACGTCCCTATGTGTCAGATTTTCAGAGACATATTTTCAATGACATATTTTTTAGAGACAGATTTTAAGAGATATGATTTTCAGAAATGATAAGTTTTATGAAAAAGTTTTCAAGAAAATTCAGTTTTACAGAAAATCTTAGAGTTTTCCAGAAAATAGAACTGTTTTCAGATAAGAAAAGAGTCTTCAGAAATGATCAGTTTTCCAGATACGTCTTCGATTTCAGAACCATGGATTTATTATAAAATATTTCAGTTTTTGATTTAAAAATTATCCACTCACTATGTCGTTCAAACAATTTAACCCCCACTCCTAGTGTTTTTATTTTACAGGTATACCCGAAGGACGAGCCGAGAGGATGGGTACTGATGGCAGTCACTAGGGTATTGAGTCCACCAGGTCGAGTACAAAGGTTCAATTTAGTCAGTGTTAAAGTGGAGTTGGATGTCAGATATTAGAGTTGCATTAGTCATTGTAATAAGTTAAGTCTCAATGACAGAGTTATAAAGTGAAATATTATGGTGTACATGGTTATAAGTATTGAAATACATATTAAGTTGTTGAGTTGGGCAATGGTCTCATGTACGAGTTTGTGTTGAGATGGGATTAGTAGTGATGATCACAGTCAGAAAGTCAAAGGCTCATAGGGATAAGTCAGCCTATTCCCTACCGGTAGCATCTCCGAGAGGGGGATGTTACACATGCCAATAGATCATGAGCAAGGGAAGCTCGTATAGACACATTGGTATTTGTTGGAGTGAATACTAATGACTCACATATGATTCCTAATATTTGGTAGTACACGTCACCGTCGATAGGAATCCCCTCAAGTCGGGTAGCATTTGTAATCCTTTGATTATATGATAGTATTGGTTTTGTGTGTGATCATCCACACTTAGATAGCATGTATGTTAGAGACCTTTCATGGTCTGACAACTAGATGTTCGATGGGTATGGACAAATGCACTCTTTAATTGGTACATATCAAGATAGAATATGTCGCCTTGAATGTGTACTATAAGAGGTTTAGGTATCCACGTTTATGAGTCACGATTCTTAAGACTTTGGTCAAAGCCGATCATCTAGGGTTGATCGCATATACATCATAAATAATGTTATGATTAATTATAAAAAATCGTGAACATGTCGACAATATGAGATATACATCTTAGAAACTTGACAGTATAATCTATGTTTCCTAAGCACAACTCGAATAGCCTATGACTGAAGGATTGTTAAACATATATGATGACATCGACTTATATAGTTCGAAAAGGTCGTTCGTGTTCTTCGTAATTTTGGGGTGGCCGAATTGCGTATATATGAGTTAGGGTCATATAACGAACGTGTCTGAATTTAGGGAATCCTATAATATGAAGTGTACTCGTTGAGCACTTGGGTAGCCAATCATGTTTGATAATAATTAATATTTGATATTAAAATTATCAATTAAAATAACTAAATGTTATTGGATAACATAAATTATTTACTAGACCAATTGAGATTAATTAGATTAATCAAATTTATTTAATTGTTAAATAAATAATCATATAAGGGCATTATTATAATTTCATAAATATCTCTACAATTGAGGGATATTTTGGTAATTACAAAATATGTATGTACTTGATTTAATTTGATTAATCAAGTTGTAAGACATAATGATAAGATTACACCTATTATGCATTTTAGACAAATGAGCTTAAGCCTACTAAAAAGTTGATTATACATTAATTAATTAAAAATTAAAAGACAACCGTAAGTATAAACGATAAGCTTAAGTATAAAATATATGGTTAACCTAATATAATTGTGGGAGAAACTTTTGAAGTTCTCTATAATTTTCAACAAGAGAAGAAGATTTGATCTTTCATCTAACCTTACTAGGTAAAGTTTTTCACTAATGATTTGATATCATTAGTAATTTGATATCATTAAGCTTGCTAGGTAAGCTTAATATTTTTCATTAATGATTTGATATCATTAGTGAAGAATACAGTGATGTATTATGTATTTGATGTATAATAATATAGCTTGAAGTTGAAATAAAGTTAAAGATTTGTGTATAATACTTTAGAAGCATAGAAACATTATATGATTGTGATTGAGTCAAGTTCTGTGTATGTTGGACATGAGATACAAAAGTTGGAGTTTTGGACTCTAGTTAAAAGTTTGGAACTATGGGTATAATTTTAGAATCACTTGACCACTTTTAAGTGACCTAAAATTATTTAAGGGTTACTTCTTTGTGGGATTATTATTTTGTTTGTATTTTAGATTCAAAGTTATGCATATATGTATTTTAAATATATTTATGTTTTGTAAGATATTTGATATTTTGAAAAATATGATTTTTGATCTTTAATTATTTTGGATTTGTTTAAAATGTGTTGATATTGATTTTGATGTTAAAAATTGGATTTTGGGATGTATGGAAGTGTTGGAAGAAATTTGGAAGTGATTTGGGTGGAAATTAGATGTTTGATATATGCTTATACAAGTTTCAGTGCGCACAGCTTGAGCAGATTCGCTCGCGGCTGTTTTCTCCATTTTTGATACTTCCCAATCCCAATCTGTCCCAAATCTCTTCATATGCACTCATAATGAAATATGGTATCATATTTAATTTAAAAAATACACCGATGTTTTGTATCCACTGGTTTGACCTGTTTTCGCTGCTCGTGGCTCCGATCTGACACTAGGGGATCCGACCCAACACATTTCTTGTAAGAACTTGAGACAGCTGGAGGTTTTACTTGCTCTGCTTAAGGCATAGTCGGGTGGTTTGGTGGTGTGATTTTCAACGTTTCCAAAAATAATTGAGTTAATTTTCCAATTTATATTTTATTAATTACATAAAATGTCATAATAGTAAATATGTTTCTGTTAAAGTCTATATCGTTATTCTATATTTTTTCAACTGCTGCATGTCTAGCTTATCAAAAAATTTAAGTTATATTAAACAAAAAATAAAAAAAATACTATTTTATCATTGAAAAGTTAAATTTAGTGCTCATAAAAGTAAACAACAGTAATGTTATAACTAATTTTTAAAAATATAACTAAGTAATTAATAGAAATTTTAAGGATTAAAGGAGAATTTACCCCTTTTATGAAATATACACATAGAAGAGAAGAAAAGCTGGAGTTAACTAGATAGCCAAGCAAAGAGCTTCACAATGCATTAATCCAATAATTTGGCTATCAATTAGATAATTATTTATTTAATCATTGTTTTTGGAAATGTTTAAAATACCGTTGTCAAACCATCTAATTCGGATTTAAACAGAACATCTAAAATCATCATTTGCTTGGTTCATGCATGTAGTTTTCAATGAATTGAAGTTCGTGGTTCTCATTGCATTCTTTCTTGTAATCAATTACCAGGTGGATTGAAAATCTCCATAATGTCCCACTCTGATTTTTCTTATTTCTTTACTTGAAAAGTCTATGGGCAAGGTTTGATGTTGTCGGGCTCAAGATCTCACATTCAGGTCTTGAGTTCGAATCCAATGAGTGTATTTCTTGTAAGAGTGTGGGACAGTTGGGGGTTTACTTGCTCCGTTTAAGTTCAGAATATGTGATTTGACGGTAAAATTTCCCACAATTTCAAAAAAAAAAGAAAATCACAAAATAATGCATGCATCTTATGTTTGACAGTTTACAGAAGTTAATCTTCTTTTAATATAAGATATTATTATATGATAATGCTAACAATAGGAGAAATTCATTGGTTGCTTAGACTCCGTTTGTTACTAATCAACTCCTTAACCATCATGGAAAAATCAAGGTTCTCATCTGACTCACTCTGATGTGAATTCTTGGCCAGGTGCTTGGACAAAATGACAGCTGCAGCTAAATGCTATATAAAGATTTGAAAAGTGGCTATAAACCTTTTAGCAGAGTTGTCGATTACTTCGACCAAATGCATGCATTTTGGCCATTTATGGATGCGTACAATAATCTTCATATCGTTTTTGTCCAGAAATTGCACAATGTCACATCTTGACATCACTCTTGCTTAGTGTTGTTTTTTTTTTTTTAAATGCATAGACCCAAATCATGAAAATGAAGAACAAAAAGATATGTATATGATGATGTATTATGTATTTGATGCATAACATAGCTTGAAGTTGAAATAACGTTAAAGATTTGTGTATAGATACTTTAGAAGTATAGAAATACAATATGGTTGTAATTGAGTCAAGTTTTGTGTATGTTAGATATTACACACAAAAGTTGGAGTTTTGAACTCTAAAATGAAAGTTTGAAATTATGACTATCATTTTAAAATCACTTGACCTCATTTAAGTGACCTAAAATTATTTAAGGGTTATTTTTTTGTGAGATTCTTGATTGATTTATATTTTAAATTCAAAGTTATGCATATATGTATTTTGAATATATTTATGTTTTGAAAAATATGATTTTTGTTCTTTAATTATTTTGGATTTGTTTAAAATGTGTTGATGTTGGTTTGATGTTAAAAATTAGATTTTGGGTGTTTGGAGAAAATTGGAAGTGATTTGGGTATAAATTAGATTTTTGATACGTGCTGGTACAAGTTTTAGAGTGCACAGGTCAAGCAAATTCGCTCGCGAGCTGTTTTCTATGTTTTTTATTTTTTCGGACTCCGATATGTCCCGGGTTTTTTTCCTATGAACTCGTATAGAATATAGTAACCCATTTAATTTTAAAAAAATACACCCATATTTTGTATCCATTGGCTTGACACGTTTCCGTTGTGTGGGACTTCAATATGACCCTAGGGGATTCGGATCCACCCAAACACACACTATAAGAAAAAGGACATTTAGTGTCCAATCTTTTAGCATCGCAACAAACAGCGTCGCAAAATGTACTTTTCGCGTTGCCAAATTTTGCGATGTTGAATGTCATGACTTTTAGTGTCACCAAAATTTGACGGCGCGGAAAATATGATTTAGTGTCGCAAGTTTAGTCGCGACGCTAAAAAATCAATCAAAATCGTAATTTTTTTTAATCTGATTTTTAGCGTCGCCAATATATTGGTGACGCTAAAAACCTTTGACTTTTAACGTCACGTCGTCACCTATAAATTATCGACGCTAAAAGTCAATAAAAATCATAATTTTGGCGACGTTAAAGGGCAAATTTTTTTTAAGAATTAAATTTAAAAATTTGAATCAAAAATGTTGACGCTAAAAGTTAAAATTTTGACGCAAATATAACCGATTAGTGACCTTTAGCGACGCTAAAAGTCATATTTTTATATAAATATTCATTTTTTTTTTTCATTTGCACTCATTCTCTCTATTTTCCTCTCCTATTTATTTATTCTTAGTTTTATTGTTTCATTTTTGTGTTTTATGTTAATATCTTATATTGTTGTTTTATTCTAGTGATATTTTTTGTAAAAGTTTAGGACAGTCGGGATTTTACCTACTCGCTTAAGCCTAGATCGGTTGATTTGGTTGCGGGGTTTCCAAAAAAAGAGTTAATTTTCCAATTTATATTGTATTAATTACATAAAATGTCATAATAGTAAATATGTTTCTGTTAAATTCTATATCCTTATTCCATATTTTTCAACTTCTGCATGTCTAACTTATCAAAAAAATTAAGTTATATTAAACCGGAAAAAAAAAAAAAAAAAAATTTCATCATTGAAAAGTTAAATTTAGTGGTCATAAAATTAAACAACAGTAATGTTATAACTAAATTTTAAAAATATATAGATTAACTAAGTAATTAATCAAAATTTTAAGGATTAAAGGAGAATTTATCCCTATTATGAAATATATACATAGAAGTAGGGGTGAACACAATTTCGGGTCAAACCGCGAACCGCATCGAACCGCACCGCACCGAACCGAACCGCGCGGTTTGAAAAAATATTAAAAATGATTTTGAACCGCACCGAATTGAACCGCAAATTTCGGTCGGTGTGCGGTTTTGACCCATGTCAAACCGCGAACCGCCCAAACCGCATATTTTGACTCGAACCGCGACCCGAACCGCCTAAACCGCCGACCCGCGTACAAATTAAATATTATTTTATATTTTTCTTCTTCTTTAACTATGAAAATTAATATATTTAATGATCATATAACAATATGTAATGAATAAATGAAAATTCTGTAATATTTTCTTCAATTATAATGTGAAAACACACAAAAATTTTCTTAAAAAAATTATAATCCAAACCGCCGACTCGAATCGTCCAAACCGCTAAAACGCCAACCCGAACCGCCGCGGTTTTCCTTATCAAATTTGCGGTTTAGTTTTCTAATTTCCAAAACGCCAACCCGCGCGGTTTGAAGTAAAAAACGAAAAAACCGCCCCGAACCGCACCGCGAACACCCCTACATAGAAGAGAAGAAAAGCTGGAGTTAACTACATAGCCAAGCATACGGATGTTCATGGGCTGGGTCGGGTTGGGTCACGCGAGTTGATAAACCTGAATTCGAAAATTGAGTATGTAAATCCAAGCAGGTCGACAATAATTTTTTTTATTTATTAAATATTTTGAGACATAAATACTAATTATTTTATATCCCGAAACTTGTCATACATATAAAATTTCAAGACAAACAAGTAATAAACAAATGAAATAATAATATTTTTAGAAAACTAATAAAAATTTATTTTTCGGGTCGTGTCGAGTTATGTTGTCAAACTCGTGAACCTTCTGCAACAATCGGATCAGGTCAACCCGAAATTACATAATTTTTTTAGAACCCGCTCGGTTCGGGTCGGTTTGGGTCACATTGGGTTGCGATTTGACCTGACCCTATGAACACCCCAAGCCACCAAGCAAAGAGCTTCACAATGCATTAATCCAATAATTTGGCTATCAATTAGATAATTATTTATTTAGTCATCCTTTTTTTTAAACGTTGGAAACCCTGCCGTCAAATCACTCAACCCAGATTTCAGCGGAATAGGTAAAATCATTATTTGCTTGGTTCATGCATGTACTTTTCAATGAATTGAAGTTCGTGGTTCTCATTGCATTCTTTCTTGTAATCAATTACCAGGGGGATTGAAAATCTCCATAATGTCCCACTCTGATTTTTCTTTATTTCTTTACTTGAAAAAATTCATAAGGGGTGCGATTTGGTAGTGTAGGGCTCAAGATCTCACATTCAGGTCGTGAGTTCGAATCATGAGAGTGCGTTTCTTGTCTGAGACAATCGGGAATTTTATTTACTCCGCTTAAGCCCGGAAGGGGTGATTTGATGACGGAATTTTCAACGATTTAAAAAAAAAAAGTCTTCACAAAATAATGCATGCAGCTCATGTTTGACAGTTTACAGAAGTTAATCTTCTTTTAATATAAGATATTAGTATATGATAATGATAACAATAGGAGAAATTTATTGGTTGGTTTGGCTTAATTTTTGAGGTTTTTAAGTAAAGTGCTTAGACCTCCGTTTGTTACTAATCAACTCCTTAACCATCATGGAAAAATCAAGGTCCTCATCTGACTCACTCTTATGTGAATTCTTGGCCAGGCGCTTGGACACAGTACAATCAACTAAACGACAGCTGCAGCTAAATGCTATATAAAGATTTGAAAAGTGGCTCTAAATCTTTTAGCAGAGTTGTCGATTACTTCGACCAAATGCATGCATTTTGGCCAAATATGGATGCGTACAATAATCTTCATATCGTTATTGTCCAGAAATTGCACAATGTCACATCTTGACATCACTCTTGCTTAGTGTTGTTTCTTTTCAAATGCATAGACCCAAATCATGAAAATGAAGAACAAGAAGATTATAGCTGGATTCGCATAAAAAAGCTAGCAAGAATTTAGCAGCTACTGCTAAAGATTTGATAAGTGTAGACGCTGAATTTCGCCTTCGGCCTACAATCGAAAATTTATATGATGGGGGCGCCAGCAATCTTGCAAAAGTAGAAAGAGCGTAGAATAACTACCCACCGGTGTGTTAGACATCGTAGGCAGATGCTGCAAGTCACCTTGGTCTCCATAGTTTGATTGCCGTGAGGAATGTAGGCTTGTGGTTTAGGGAATGATGAATGCTTTAAGAACTCGAGTGTGCGAGAGCCAAAACTCGAGATGTTGAATCAAAGCTTGAGTCCCCCAATCCCTTAGACTCCCTCTCATTTTATAGGCTGTGAAAGTAGCCACTTCACCGGTTTAGGATTCTTTAGAATAGTTGGACTCCAATTCCATTTGGAGATAGTAGTGGAGTCGGGATTGAACTAGGAATGCCTGGGTGTCCTAGGACTAAGTGTAATAACAATTATATTTGGATTGGTCCAAATATTTAGTCTCCTTGTTGGAAAGGGACTATGACTAACATGGTCTGCGCTTCTTTGGAGACCTTTTAAGTCATATAGGCCTCCTACCTCTGTGGGTATTCGGGCTCATGGGCTCTACATGTGAGTCTTGCGTAAACTCTTTTTCCAGTGATTTGAATTCGTGTGAATTGGGCCTTGGTGGAAGTTCATAATACTATTTTGGGCCAGATGAAAGCCATGACTTGTGTTTTGACGCAAGTCCGACAAGTGAACCTGAGACATAATGACATTTAGCCCGTACAATAAGATTTTTTACCATTTTTTATACTCATTTAATTAACTTGTTTCCTCTATGAATGATCTGATCGAGGATGATAGAGCCACGCCCTAGCTAGCTATCAAGCTCTGCATTCAAAAGGACAATGTTTGGATTGTATCACTATCATTGACCTTTATTTTGTGACTGAAAGCGGACGACAAATAAGTGTAATCCTCCACTACCGCAGATCCCTGAAGATTTGCTTGTTTTTCTCTCTCTCTTTCTTTCTTTCTTTCTAGGGTTCTGCATGCCTATGTTGATTTCCCCTTAGGATTGGATTTTTGTGAATTGTGAAGATAGCGGATTGGATTTTGTGAATTGTGATATGTTCCCAAGCAATCAAGGTCATTTTATGCATGTTAAAATCACCGAAAAGTTTTCAAGGAGAGTGGCTTGGTAGTGTAGGATTTAGGATCTCACTTTGAGGTCCTGGGTTCGAATCCAGAGAATGTGTTTCTTGTAAGAGCTTGAGATAACTGGGGATTTTATCTGCTTCGCTTAAATCCGGAAGGATGGTTTGGCAATAAAATTTCCAACGATTTCAAAAAAAAAATCACCAAAACACAGAAAATTTTGGCACCAACATTGAGTCTGACGTAGAAGGGTGCGAGGCCATGCATAAACGTAGAAGTTGTAAGATAGATAGCTATGAAGAACAGAACAGCTAAGCTCAGCCCGATCAGCTATAGAAATAAGTTTACTCATCCAACCCTCAAGCATAGATTTAATTCTACCACTAAAATATGTAGATGCTGAACTCTGAGATTGCTTTAAAAGATAAGGATCCCAAATAAAGAAAATAAATATCAGAAGTAGTAAAACCCATCGAATCCTCAATAATGCTTCACCGGATAGCAGCATATTTGCCAGAAAAAGCCGACTCTTCTCTTTATTAATCACCCGACCAAAAGTAGTCGCACACTAAGTTACGAGCTCCTTAACGGAAGAGAGAAATATCTTGTCTCCTTTGCAGAAAAGAAAAATATCATCCACATAGAGCACATGGGATGGAGGAGCGCAACCTCTGGGTGCCGGAGAAAATTTACAATACGACAGAAGTACCACGTCATCCGTGTAATAATCCAATAATCCATTGTCACGCGTGCTAAAATATTAAAAAATAACTAAAAATATGTATATTAAATTATACATGTTATTTACTAATTTGTTGGTGATATCACGTCATTCATACCTCCGTTCCACCAAAAAATTACTCCCGGGTGCCGATATAAGCTCGATATCATCTCTTTAATGTTCAAGATTCTTCAATATTGATTAACCACAATCCAAAGACTATTAACTGCCATATATAATAAACTAGAAGCATGTCGACTGCATTTTAATCAAAATGCCGCTTCCCGCTTTAGAAGCCTACTATATATCATCATCAATATTTCATCATAAACAAATAAGAGAATCCAAACACCTCATTAACTAATCCCTGAAAGGATGAGATCAAGGTCCGAAAGTTGAAGAATCATACTTAAACAAGACATGTAGATTAATATAACCATACTCAAAGATTGTGTAAACAAGTCATGTATGCTAATAAAACCAGGTTTGAAAATAAGTAATTATATGAGTTATTTATTCACTTACATTACTATAAAGAATCGAACTCAAAACCTACTTTATAGAATAAGAGTGCCTTAACCAAGTAAAATACCAGTGACAAATTTGTTTCCTTTATGTGATGAAAATTTCCTTTCATCCACTAGACAAATATGATTCAAAATGTTAAAATGAGTGTGATATTAAACATTTATAGATCATTCAATTTTACACTAAATTTTTTATTCAACATATATGAAATCACTTTAAAAATTACCCAAATTAAATATATATAAGGACAAAAACCAGAAGAAATTTCTCTATACAAAGAGTGGAATGCATGAAGGTATATGGTAATGGCATTTATGTTCGCTTGGTGGTGTAAGACTCAAGATTTCATCTTGAGGTCCTGTGTTTGAATCCAGAGAGTGCGTTTCTTATAAGAGCCTGAGACAATCGATGATTTTATTTGTTTCGTTTAAACCCGGAATAGATGGTTTGACAGCGGGATTTCTAATGATTCTAAAAAAAAAAAAAATTATGTTTGTTCTGGCTGATGAGTTTGGTGACCTGAACCTATCAGCAAGAAGCATGAAACGTATTTGCTGCACAAGGTCCTAATTCAAAGCACGTAAATGGGTTCAAATTTAGGTACATGAACCAAACCCTAGACCTCATTAAATTACTAAAAAAATTATATATATATTAAAAGCTTTTGACTTATGCAGTGAATCTGAAAAAGAGAGGTTAATGAGAATAATACATAAATTAAGTAAACTAGCTATCAACGTCAGACGGCCTGAGCAGTCCTGAGCTAATCTATCCGGGTCGCTCTCTCCATCTCTCCCCTCTAAAAAAACTTAACTTGAGGTGAAACCCTAGCCCCTGCCGCCGCCACCATCTCCAAGTGGGAGGGAGGGGACATCACTCACCCCCCTCTCTTCCCCATATTCTCTTCTCCTTTTTCTTTTTTCTTTTTTATTCTTCCCTGCCACTTTCTGCCTTTGCTTTTCTTCTCTGTTTTTTTTTGCACTTTTCCCCTTTTTCTGTACTCCTCCCTTTCTTCCTCCTTTTTTTCTCTCTCCACTCCCCTGTTTCTTCACTTTTCTGCTTTTTATTTTCTTTGTTTTTGTATTTTGTGTGGCTTTTGTTACTAGATCTGTGGATCCATTCTAACCATTGTGTTGGTTTATGGTTTCTGTTTTTTAGCAGGAATAATTATATTTTTGTCAACATATAAAAGATTAGGAATGAGCTAAATGAGTAGATCTAGTGATGAAGACGAGAGCCTTGTAGTACCTCCTGAGATACCTCTAGTTGATCTATTAATTATATTGTACTAGATTAATTATGCGCGGTTGTAAAAGTTGTATTTACAATGTGTGTATTATGTAGTTTCACTTCTAATTAGGGATATATCGTTACCGACTTTGCACTGAGAATGAGATAGGGAGACTAGACTGATCTCGTAATTCCTCATATTCATAAATAATTCTAGGAGTGAATGAGTATCTCTATTAGTTACGAGAAATACATAATACATATCTTATTTTACATTGTTAGGTTTATCCTAACTAGGCTTGAACCTTATGGTATCTTAAGTTTATATTCAAGCTTTTATGGCCGTGTAATTATATCCTTATGATGTTTTTATATATGAATGAATTTTCATCTTTAAAAAAAAAAGCGATCAACATCAGACAAGCAATAGGTAACGTGGTAAATTATATATAATTAAATTTTAATTTATCATTATTAGTTAAGTATTGGATCCAAATTCTATTTCATACAGAGGTGGACATGAAAAGAGTCAACACAGACAGTCAGTTATAGTCCATAAATTTGGAACAAAATTAGGGCCCCTAAATCCAGATAAAATTCAATTTTTAATATATAAAATAACTTATAATTTTTTTTATTTTTTTACCGATAGGGGTCTATTTTAGGAATTCACGTAAGGTCCCATAAATGGCAATTCAGGGTCGCCCTTGATTTCTCTTGATCACTTCTTTTGATTCTTCAACTTCAATCAAATCAAAGGGTTTGGGTAAATGCAGCGGAAGTGCGTCAGTGGGTAAAATTGATTTTTTATAATTTTCAATTCGGATAAAAATAACTGGTATAATATATCTCCAATTTATCTGTATTTTGACCTAATCACTCATTTGATATTGGGAGTGATTACGTCTAAAGACTAGGGATAAAAAATTTCAAAAACACTTTCTACAATTACACGTTACACGTTACACGTTAACCGATTTACAGATTCACTAAATCAGACGATCAGGATAACCGAACAACCGTTTCAGCCATGAAATCGGACTAGCCCACTGCTACAATGATATTTTCACTGTAGCAGTGGTTGATCACTGTAATTTCAGTAAATTATAATTTTACTCCTAGTGTGGTTTTTGTTGAAAATTCCCAAAACGCTATCGGAATAATTTCAAAAATTTCGAGAATTTTTCTGCACGTCATACGCACTACTACATTAATCTGACTATTTCACTAATGGCCAAATAATAGTAATTTCTACAAATTACGATTTTATCCCTAATATGGTTTTATGAAAATTCCTAAAATACTTCCAAAATGATTTCGAAAATTATGAGAACTTTTCTTACGCTTTATTACATATTAAACTTCTTCCACAACATCTCAATTTCAAAATTTAAGCCACAATTAAATTAATTACATAATAAATCAAATATATCACCTAATTAATCTAAAATCATGCAAATACAAATCCCTCATTATCAATTGAGAGTCAAACACCATAAAGCAACTCAAGAATATTTTTATGTCACCAAGTAATGGCTTAAACAACTCTAAAATGGTAATTTGGTGTCCTATATCATAATTTGACCTAATTTGTCAATTTAATTCTACATATGCAATAAGGGTTTCCTATTAGGTTTTCTAAACATAAATTAACACCAAAGGATGAAAATTTTTAATTATATCAAATATAATTAATTGGAAACAAAAAATAATTCCAACTAAATAAAATGAGAAATTATATTAA